>JANBXE010000023.1:0-160397 GCA_024271855.1 Wickerhamomyces bisporus
TTTCTTTTGGTAAGTAGTTTCTGACGAAACAACCACCATAGACTTTTAACTTTTCGATGATCTTTTCTGGAGTGACTGGTTCAGAAACAGTTAGGTCTTCTTTGGTAACAACCAACTTTCTAGTGTCGGTGGATTTTGGGATTTTAGCATAAGAAAGACCATCTTCGTGTTTCTTGTCCAAGACTTGGATATCTTTTAAAGTAGTGGTGATAAGAGGAGCAGCAACAGACATTGTGTATAATCAATTTGTTTGTGGAAAGAGAATAATTTCGACACTACCAGATGTAAGAGACAAGGGCATATATTTATAGTCTGTGCGCAAGATTCTCATTTTGTGTCAATTAAAGCTTTAGAATTCGATTAGGGAACTTCAAACGACTGCTTCTTCTTCATTTGTTCGCAAAGGGCACTTCCCGAAATTCAAGGACCAGACTTCCGACCGATTTCCGACCATATAAATATAAAAAGGCAGCCCAAAACGAGGCGAATCATGATGCTGCGATTGAATATCTAGATCAAAGGCATATCGCTCTGCGTTCCTTATCCTTCTGGTTAACCTTCCTAGAAGAAAAGGCAACACATTCATTATCTTAGAATTAGCTATTGATCCGTAATTGAATTTAAGGTAATTCTAATCCTGATTTATTCTAGATCAACTTCACACCAAACACTTCATACAATCACAAAAATGTCTGCTTACAAACCACTATTGAACAGAAACGCTATTGTTACTGGTGCCTCAAGAGGTATCGGTGCTGGTATTGCTTACGAGCTTGCCAAGAGAGGTGCTAATGTTGTTTTAACTTACCAAAACTCTGCTACTAAAGCTGAAGAACTGGCTAAAAAGATTGAAGAAGAGTTTGGTGTCAAGGCCGTTGCCATCAAATCTGATGCTACTCAATACGACGCTCCAGCTAAACTAGTTGCTGAAGTTGTCAAATTCTACAAAACAATTGACATACTGGTCAACAACGCTGGTACCGACAATGATTGTTTGATCAAAGACATGAACTCTGAAGATTTCCACAAAATTTTGCAAGTCAATACCGTTTACCCAACCATCTTGGTCAAAGAAATCATTCCATACTTGGGTACCAAACCAAGAGTTATCAACACATCAAGTATCTTAGCCAGACAAGCTTCCCCATACGCCATCTACTACGCTCCATCAAAAGCTGCATTGGAATCTGTCACTAAAATCATTGCCGTCGAACTAGGACAAAAACATGAATTGACAGCTAACTGTGTCAACCCAGGTGCCACCGCTACTGACATGTGGTTTAAAACCGAACAAGATGTTCTTGATGCTTTTGAAGAATCAATCAAAGCTACCCCAGCCGCCCCAAGAATTGGTACCCCAGAAGATATTGCATTGATTGTTGCCTTCTTGGCCAGTGAAGACTCTAGATGGGTCACTGGTTCTACCGTCTGTGCCAATGGTGGTGCCCAATTTGTGTAAGCTTTAATACATTAGAATATAAAATAGAGGAACATTATATTTAAAATGGTTTTATTGTAGCTGGTTTAGTGTACGAGTGAGTTACTTCCTTAGAAATCCTTAACCTACAATTCGATAATTGGTCATAATTCCCAAGTAAAAACTTGCACACGATTCACGTTAAGCTATAATAATTTTTTATAAATAGTTGTTAATTTTAATTTTTAATTTTTCAGCTTTAGACTACTAATTTAAAAAGTTTTTGAACTCAAATTAATAATATTTTTAAGTTGACCTATATATTTGTTCTGTATATACATAAAATATTAGAGAGTAAGCACCATAAGGTAGACGATAATTTTGCTATAAGATAACTTTTCAAATATTTAGTTCTTGAATCAGAAAAACCTAAGATTTCATATAAAGTTTTTTTGTAGCTAAATTAAGTCATCTAACGGATATAAAAATTATCTCCGTAAAGACTACTCATAATCAAACCTCATAACTTTAAATTTTGAACAGTAATTCTATTATCCTTAAAGAGAAATGTACAAAGATATTAAATAAATGCAAATAATAAATGTATAAATATATGAATATATAAATGTATAATCACTGAAAGGATCAGAGAAAATCTTTAATGGAAAACATCACCTTCTTTAACAACAATAAATCTCTTGCGAGAATAAGCAAACCAATTGATAATACCAAATAATACAACAACTCCCATAACAGCACATGTATAATTCATGGTATCAGCCTCCGCTGGTAAATATGATGGGAAGTTCAACCAAATGGTGGCGAACACAAACCAAAAAATACAAATAATATTGATTGGTTTACCAAATTTCCCAAGTGAGAACCAACGTTTAGAATCTGGGCCAAATCTATCCTTTTTCATCAACAGACAAACAAATGGAATTAAGTATGATAAATACATAAAACTACTGAAAGCACTAACAACGGCATTGATAGCAGCACTTGAACCGAACATCAAAGCACCAAGACCTGCACAAAGGACGGCATTTAAGGTGACGGCCAAGACTTGGGTCTGACGCTTAGCATCAACTTTACCTATTTGTTGACCATAAGGAAGACCATTCATCTTACCAAAAGAACCAAGCAAACGACTTGTAGAAGTAGCATTCAAAACACTAGCCCCTGTAAAAACTAAAATAACAATTACTGAAGAAACAGAAGTCAATCCCATATTGTTATATGAGTCATAAAATAATTGGAAAATAGGTTGTCCACCAGTTGGGGCTGCAATATTGTCAACATTAGTGATACAGAAAAGATAGACGATAATGGCAATGAAACCAGTGAAAATAGCGGCACCATAAGCATAAATGATAACCAATGGGATGTTTTTTCTTGGCTCTGGGATCTCATCAGTCATATGGCATGCACCATCAAACAAAGCAACAGCAGTAGTTGAAGGTGACATACTTAGAAAGAAAACAACACCTTTAGATGACCAGCCAGTTTGATTAGTGATATTAGCAAAAACGAATTCAGCAGATTGCTTAGGAAATGATTTTGATAATAAAGAAATCAAAATGAAGATTGTGCCAATATTGATTACGAAATTAGTGAAGTGTGAAATATAATGAACATATCTCCCACAGACAACATTACCGAAAAACCCCCAGATAATACCAAGAAGAAAAATTAAATATGTATGCCATAGTTCAGCAGTATAACTTGGACGACAAATTGAGGCAAAAGCCGTTATCAAACTTGAGACAAAGTATGGAGTTGCACAAGAACCAAGAACATAACAAGCACATGAAAGAATACCAGAGAAATAACTTAGGAACTTGACGTTTTTCTTAGAAGCAAGAGAAGCAGTCCAAAAGACTTGAGCAGATGTATGAGGATATTCTGAAGCAATTTCAGCAATAGAAAGACCGGTAAGTATAGAAAAAAATGACACCATAATATATGTATAAAGGAAAAATGGAGGACCACCAACACCAATAACCAGCGATAGATACGTTCCCATAGAGACTGGGGTAGCAATAGATGAATAGACAATACCAATAACCGACCAAACATTAAACTTTTGATCTAAATGTCCCTCAGTTTCTTTACTATCAAGAAATTCCGCAACTTCCACATCTTGAAACTCAAAACTTAGTCTCTCTTTATTGTTATTGCTGTGTCCGTGTGACAGTTGTTTTAATTTACTGATTGAAGTTGATGATTCACTAGTACTCAAATGCGCACTCATAGACATGGTAAAACAATACTATAGTTTCTCTTAATTATGAATGACCACAATATGTACAATATTAATGGAGATTTGGGTATTTTATATAGAAGTAATCTTGATACACATCTTATCTATAGGCAAAATCTGAGCCATAGGCTTCAAATATGCATGAATATTGATAATTTCAATTTGTATATGTGAAATCAAATTTTTTTATTCTAAATCAGTAAACGCGGCATTTTCAAACGACTGTTATGCTGCTCAAACCGGATAAAATTATTAGCAGCGCTTCATAACCGAAGAATTTGCGCCCATTTGAGATACAATTAGTCTGAGTAACTGTGGTCCTGTCTAGATTGTTTAGCGGTCCGGGATTAGTTCTAGCCAATCGTGCTTGATTATTTTGTCAGAAAGCCTAGGAAAGCCCCGGTAAGGAAGATGTTCTGCGCCAAGCTTGCATTGTTCAGAATTTTCACTTTGTGATAGCTAATAGCAGCGTAGGCAAATGGAAAGTGAAAATTTTGACAGAAAAAGAATTTAAACTACTGCTTAAATTTTGCTCGATATGTGACATAGTAATTACGCTGATAATTCGTAGGATGGTTGTTACTATTTAGTATTAACTAATAATTTCAGCGTTGAGTGTTCTAAAATTACAAGTTTATCAGAGAATTTTAACTGGAATATGCCTAAATACAATATATTTCAAAGTACTTATTGAGCTACAATGAATAACTTTTTTGTTCAATTTATGTATAATCTATAACAAGTTAAATACCAACCGGTGGTAGTCATTGGTTGAGAGACGAGCAGAAACAATCTATTCCAAGATAGCTTGAACTTGAACTTCGGTGATGGCACCACCTGATAATTCCTTAACACCAATACCTGCCCAAGCTGGTCTGTTATCACCAACGAAATGAACATAAGCTTTTTCAATAGCAGACAAGTATTCTGGTTCAAAACTGGTGTGATAAGTGGTCATGTTGAAAACTGATTTGAAACCGTCTTTAACACCAGCAGCTTTTAATGAATCATCAACATTTTTGAAAGCATTGAAAATTTGTAATTCAATTGATTCAGGATATTGTTGGTTTTGATCAAAACCAGTATGACCTGAAGTGTAGACAATAGTTTTACCAGCTGGAACAACAACAGCAGCAGTAATACCGTAATCTTTGGCAACTTGAGTGTATAAACCTTCTGAGTTGATTAATTTGATACCATATTTGGTTAAGGTGGAGTTAGTGTATTCAGTCATTGTTGTAAGAATTAGATTTGGTTTGAGGATGAAGGAATAGAGTAGAGTGCAGCCAGAGAAAGAAGACTACTGGGGTGGTATTTATAGAGTTCTTTTTTAATTATTAATACTGTAGAGTTATGATATGCTCGAGATCTCATCTAATAACTGGTCAAATATTCGGTTTCGATTGCCAGTTGAATTTGCTGATTATCTCAAACAAAGTTAGAAGTTGAAACCGAGAGGTCAAAATCCACAAATCAAAAGGATCGAACAAATAAAATCTATAATTGGAGAAGCAAAAAGTAATAGAAAAAAAAGCAGGTATCGTTTATTGCATTGCATTGTCGGGTATCTGCTGGATGACGATTGAAGAGTGCGATATACAGATATGAAAACCATTACCCATTACGCGTCCTTTAAATTGTCAGTGCTAGAGTTGTAGTAGATTGAGTCTCATTATAATTATGCAAGTTTTGTTAAAGTTACAGAACAAGAGTTAAAAAATTATGGGAATATACTATATAACGTTCGTAAATACATTCATAGATATTTTTCTCAAGTCTTAAAACTTTTGTAAAGTGTCTAGAATTTGAGGAATTGATTACTACCAATACAGTATTGGTAACAGGAGTTCGCGAAACTGTCCTGTGAACAAGGTCTATAAACTATATGAATTAAACAGAAAAATTTCATCATCTATATGAAATAAGCGCAAAACTGTACAAATAAGAAAACATTGTTACTTTATAAGACTTTATCACCACTATATAATAATTTAATGTTACTCAATATTAGCTTAAGAATTGTCAGATTATAATATCAAAGTCAGTTTTTTGTATTAACTGTCAAACTGCTTTGTAGTAAGCTCTTTGAAGTAAAAAATCTTTCCTCAAAAATGAGGGTTGGGGATCAAGAGCAAAGAAGTAACAAATATCTTCGACAATTGTAAGTTCTATGCTTTGAATTGCCCATCTTTCTTCCTCTGAAGTGTCCTCGAAGTTCAGCTTTTAAGTATTGTGTCAAAAGGTCAATCTTCATGTGCGGCTCTTACCGCAAAACTCGGTTTAGAATTCCCCAAAAATCCACATGCCATCAAATCAAGTTGACCTTGGGCATTTTATCATATCATATTTATTGCTCATATTCAATATAAATAAGCACGGATTTTCTCTCAATGATTTGTGAAGGCTTGAAACTTTATCAGCCATTACAAAAGAAAACAACGAAATGACTGCTACATATGATACTTCATTCTACACTCCAAACACTTCATCACTTGAAGGACTTAAGCCATATATGAAAGATGGTGTCAGATACTGCAAAATTCCAAATATCCCTGATAAAAGAGTTTTAAAAATCACCAAAGCAGACTTACTTGTCTCTGAACCAGTTACCCCAGAAAAGATTAGTGAAAAAATTGAAATTTATGGTGGTGCTATCGTCAAGGACTACTTACCTGTTGAAGATTGTGAGCAAATCTTGAAAGATATGACCCCATATTTAGACAACGATAAATCATGGAATGGTGGGTTCTTTCCAGGTGCTACTCGTCGTATTGCTGGTACCTGCGTTAAATCCAAGACTGCTGCTGAAAAATTTCTAGCTCATCCATTAAACATCGCTGTTTCAAATAGATTTTTGGGTAAGGATAACTGTTTCTGGGTTGGTAATGAAATGGTTACTGGTTATTCTCCAGCTCAACATAACTCTTGTGTTACCTTTAAAGTTCAGCCAGGTGCTGAAGATCAAGCTATTCACAGAGATGATACTCTACATCATAACATCCGTAAAACTATGGATAAATATGTCCATGATGGTACAGAAACTGCTCTTGGTACTGCCTTAGCTTTAACTAGAACTACTAAGGAAAATGGTGCTACCAGATTCATTCCAGGCTCTCATCTATGGGATAATTTTAGAGATCCAACTGAGGATGAAGTTTTCTACGCCGAGTTAGAAGTTGGTGAATGTTTCTTCATGTTGGCTTCTTGTTACCACGGTGGTTCTGCTAACACTACTAAAGATGAAGATAGAATTGTTACCATTTTATTCATGACCCAAGGTACTTTGAGACAAGAAGAAAACATCTTCCTAGGTACCCCATTAGAATATTTTAAGTCATTATCTCCTGAAGCTTTGAAAGCTCTAGGACTGACTACAAGTGAACCGTTTTTAGGTTGGGTCGATTTAATTAATCCATTATACATGCTGAAACCGGAGCTTCAAGGTGAAAGTCATGTTGATATGTTCACAGGTAAATTCATTCCAGTAAAAGAATAACGATCTATAGAACACAAATATTTAGCCGGCTCTTGAAATATAATGAATGTTTTACAATTACCGTAGTATCCCACCAGTTGTAACCAACAGAATATTCTGTCACTTGAAAGTCAATAATTTATGATTTTGTTGATCCTGTCCATAAGAACGGGGTAATAGAGACCACAGAAACTAAACTACACATGACCCAAGAAGGCTTTAAACATTAACATTTGCAGGATAATCATCAGCGTCTACTCAAGTGTAATGAGTTTATAAGCTTTATATATAATGAACTTAAACAATGGTTGTGCTATCTGTACCAGCAGTAATAATTTCGTCAATTGTTCTAAAATGGACGTCACTGAAGTATTCATCTTTTTGTCTTAAACGGATGTCTTGAGGTAGAAGAAGAGCACCAGAACAAGACATAAGTTCATATTCAGCAGCGATTTTCTTATATTCGTCTTTTTCCAAAGCACCTTGAACTATATCATTAACAATAACCGTTAATGATCTATAAGAACGTTTCAATTGAGGAAATTTATCACCAATTTTATTCCAAGTTGTGGTTTCACCTTCAATATAGATTATCTCATCCCATGGTTTTTTAGTTTCAAATAAAGCAGTGACTGCTTTACCGATATCTCTAGCAGCAGTAAATGCAATTGGTTCATTACCAGTTCCTGGGATGTTCAAAGTGCTAGTTTCCCAATTGACTGGGAAAGCATCACCGATATCTTTGATATATCTGTTCTTGGTTGAAACGAAATAATCACTCAACCAACCAACATTCAATAAAGTCCATTCAATTTGATCTTTCGATAAACTTCTCAATTTATTTCTGACAGGGTCATGGTTAGCAACGTAGAAGGTTGGTTGATCTGGATAATTGGTCAAATCACCACCATATTCTGAAGGAATGAATCTTTTAACAGTTTTGGTTTGTAAAATAGCTTCGATGATGTTTAAATGAGATTTAGCGTATCCCATACCATAATCCAATAGAACTGAGACCAAACCATCACAACCTTCGATAGCATCTCTGATACTTTCCACAGAATCATAATCAATTAGTTTCGTTTCGACATCTTTGCTGTCTTCCAACCATTTCTTGGAGCTTCTAGTTAAAACGACGACTTCAAAAGATTTCTTCAACAATTCTTCGCTAAAGTAGCGAGCCATGTCACCGGCACCGGCAATTGCAATTTTAACCATTATTTTAATTCAAATATTTAAAACAGTGTTGATCTATAGTTTTTTCAGAATTTGTTGTACTGGTTAATTTTTGAGTCTGTTCTTTGGCTCCCTTTAATAGTGCTATCATAATTAATGATTGAAGTAACAAACTTATCTTTCGTCGTTTTGCATTTCCTTTGTTGAGATTTCATTTGTAATACTCGGGAAAAACTGTAAAATTAATACCGTATAACTGTAAAATTAATACCGTATAACTGTAAAATTAATATACATTTACAATTGTGATGAAAGACCTGCTTCTACGATGGTATTTTGACGTAGAGATTGTTAAAACATTGTTCAGCATAACTCCTATAAACCCTATATTCCATATCCTATATAATCTACACTGATCGTACAAACACTAATAAAGCACTATTCACCATTTTCATATTCAATACAACGGCCATACCACGTCCATTTCTTACATTCGGGTTCCTTTGTGGGGTCAGCTTCAAATGACGAACTGGTCAATGAACTTACATAGCTTTTAGGCTCTTTGTCTTTGTAATATTTATCTTCACCTGCAACGAAATTCCAATCGAAACAATCACGACACGGTGGTGCTTCAACACAAGGTGCCGTATCATTGTAAGCCTTGATAACATCATCGATCACAGTATGGATTCTATGATTCAACATATTGACATGCCATCCTTTATCGCCAACCACATCATAAACACATTGTTTCCCTGAATGACACTGGGTTTCCATTGCATATCCTCCAACGGAACAAGTTGAACTAGCACCATTACAAACACCCATGAAAATTGGATCTGCTGTATGGCCAAAATGCCAAATTCCTTCCATATAGCTAGGTAAACCTGGAGGCATTGGTAAATGTAGTCTTTTTGCTGCTAGTAATTCACCGGGTGCTTCAAACGAAACAGCGGGAAGACCATAAGTACGCCCAATCAAAGCTGATAAAGCACCGCCTAAAGAATGGCCAGTTACCCAAATGTTGGCATTAGGATATAAAGAACTGACGTTTCTATAGACGTTTAATGCAGCCTGATAATATTTATCTTTTCTATAAAGTTCTTTTTCAAGACATTTTTGATCACATGTGTATGAGCTCCTATAACAATCGCAAACCGTGGTCCACATATAACTAACACGAGCACAACAGCATGAAAACAGTAAATTATCATTTTCTTTATCTTCAATAACCGTATCGTCGTTTCCGGATCCTGATAAATACGCTGCACTTGTTCCCTTATATGCAATAACAATTATCGATTCATCATCAGAGACAAATATATGACCCCTGATACCAGTCCCATTCCAGCCATGTCCATAACTTTGATTGAAATTGACATCCCTCCAATCGCCAGTTTCTGGGATCTCGACATATGCATTTGACGCCATCAATGCCAATGTTATAATGGTATCTTTGTCAGTAACATTTGGCGACAGTACAGTCTCATCATCCCAATCTAAATGGATTTTTGAAGTTGCATCAGAACCATGGATCCTTGCAAATTCAAGATATGATTCCATGAAATCGGGAGTTCTATCTGTTAATCTCTTCATAGTTATTTCGTTGGATTTAAAAGGCAATTTGATATCCCATGGGGATTCTGATTGTGACCATTCTTCACTTGTATAAAAGTCTAAATCATGCTGCTCAATAAAAGCTGGAGTAATATCCAATCTTCCATGCTTTGTTGGGTCGTTTAGTGTGTTATGATGATAAATATGCTTTAATTGGAAAGTTGTTGTCTTCGCTCTGTTATTTTGATCACTAGGAGATGAATGTATTGGTAATGGATTGAATATGCTAATGTATGAACGTGATGTGTCTCTTGTGAAGTGATATGCTATTAGGGATACTGTTATAAGTGTTACGATTAACCATCGTCTTATTTGTATGTTGTTCTTTTGCTGGTTTTGATGGCTCAATAACGACAACTTTTCGTCAAACAGCATTTTAACGCAGTTATAACAAACTTAAGCTATGATAAAGTTATTCAAATACCCAATAGATGCAAAGATTTGATTAAATGGGGGGGTTTTGCTTGAAACTTGGGCTTTTATAAAGTTTTGCCTCTTTTCCAAAAAATCATAATTAAGGAGATAATTACATAATCGACGACTACCTCTTAAGATTTTGACACAAAAAAGTATTGTTTTTCTATACAATTTATATGGTTTATTCACCATTCCCAATTCTTGAGGTAGTCACCCAATAAACTCTCAAATGATTCGTACTCTAATGCAACTTCGTCTTTTAACCTTCTTGTACTTTCACTATCTAATAACGAGTTATAACTCCAGTCTAAGAAATCTTCCATGTTGTAACTTTGTTTTCTGAATGGTTGACTGAAAATTTTGGCTAAAGTTGCAACATTTGGATGATAATGCGATTGTAAAGTTTCTATCTCCCATATAGAGCTCTCAATGGCTTTAGTTTTCAGCGGATCTTTTTCCAAATTATTGAAAGGGTCAATGAAATTGGATTCCGCGGTTGGGTTCTGTAATAAAATCATACAAGTTGGATGCCTTTTCAGAAGATTGTAGATAAATGGAATAATTGAAACAATAGCAGAAGGAGAAGATGTGATGGATAGTCGGGCTAATTTTTTAATAAATGATGCAACTAGAGCAGCAGGTAAATGTGTTGAAGTCAAGAATAGATCTGTCAATCTTAAAAATCTTGATCTATATTTCACATGAAGTAATTCAGAATCAAGTAGTGTATATAGTTTTTGATAGAAATTTGGATAGTCTAAATTGAATTTTTTTATCAATTCAAATAACCCATTCAATGATAGAATTGAAATGATCCCACCAACTTCATAAGAATCGGTAAGGAAATCCATAAGACTCGTAGGGGTTTTGAAAAATGGAATTATTCTTTTATGTAGTATTAGCAACGTCGTTTTATATTGCGAATTTGATAATGATTTGTTCAAGAAATATAAGCAAATGTTTTCAAAATGACCTTTATAATGAGTTTGATTTGTAACAACAGATGGTAAACTTGTCAAATATGACTTTGATTCACTAGTGACTTCCAAGATTGTCGATTTTTCTTTCAAAATTGTTAAAAACTTAGCAAATAAAGTTTCATCATCTTTTAAATCTGCCAAATTATCAACTGGAAACTCAGAGATGAAATAAAATTGTATGTCATAGTATTTTTTGTAATAACTATGGATAAACTCTTGAAGAACTATATTCGAATGGGTACCATCAGCTAAAACTTCACCATTGTAAGATTTCAGTAAAGATGTAATCAGGTCTTTAAAAGTCTTTGTTGGGAAATATGAAGTTGGTGCACCATCTTTATTAGCTGGTGCAAGATGAATATTTTCAAACTTCATTAGTTTCATATAAATATCCAAATTGTCAATGATTAGAGAGCAATCGGTATCAATATTTTCAATGAAAAACAATAAGTTGAACTTGAATAGTTCATACGTTTGTTTTAATTTCTTATAAAAAGCCAAATCTTTATTATTTGATTTGAACTTGTTGGTTTGGAATAACTGCTCAAATAGCTTGAATAATTGTAAGTTTAATAATCTGGCACTATTTTCATATTTGGATAACCCCTCTTCAGTTTCAAATTTCTCTAAAAGAGAATCATAAAGCCCAATACTTTGAAGTAAAGCATTGATGTCAATAAGATCGATATTGTTGAGCAATTCATTTGTAACCTTAGTTATACTTTCTTTTGAAAGAGGATCTTTAGAAGATGACTTGACCTTCTTTTGCTTAGTTGGTTTAGTCTCTTCAGATTTTCTTTTGGACATGGTTGTTATACTAAAAGCTGTTTTTAAAACATTAAGACAGAAACTGTTTATACCGAAAGAAATTTTTTTTCAGAGATGAGATGCACACGCATATGAGCACTGAGACAATGATTTCAAATTTTAGCTAATATTAAAAGCAGGAAAATTATAAAATATAAATAGGGCGTGTGGCGTAGTTGGTAGCGCGTTCGCTTAGCATGCGAAAGGTCTCCGGTTCGACTCCGGACTCGTCCATTTTTTTATTTTTTTAAACATTTTTAGATTACTTTTTGTTACAAGATAAAAAAAATACCTAGAGAAAGCAAATACGTAAAGAAATTGAGGACTTGTACATATATCCCTATTGATTGCTAAGGGATTTTTTTTTGAATACTAGACTAGCTCCATGCTGTTTAACCTAAAACAGTGAATAGAAAGCTGTTGGGACTTCATTTTGATAGCGTGCCAACATCCTAATTAGATTAATGAACATGGATCGGAGAAGTTACGACTTTTAGTAGTCATAGGTTCGTAGCTGAAGTAAGACAGAAAAACCGTTTAGTCCATGTGGTATACAGACCAAGAGAATGTTGTGGTTTTTTATACAACAAGTTGGTTGCCTTTCAAGCCCAATCAAGGGTAGGGTTCTTTTTTTCAGTTAAGAAAAAAGGTGTCAAATCTCAGGCTTGTCTCTCTTTTTTTATTGGTGAACTCTCATTATTGGCCCCAAAAATGGTGACACTGTGTTTGTTTTCAGAAGCTGATGATTGCTAATAACGCTGGGCTATGTGAGATATCTTATATTTTCACTAGAACATCTTGAAGTTCAAAACACTGTCAGTTGTTTCTCAGAACTTAAAAACAATCTGTATCATGATACACTTCACTTACAACTTCATCACGAGTCAACCAATCATTACCGGCTGAATTGATGATACTTGAGATAATTCAAGATTGACTCTTCTATCATCATACTTTACAGACAGGTAGTGACTATTAACAGCCAAAGCTCCTTCAAACTGTCAATTTCGAGGATAACGAGCTTCTCGGGCTTGATGATTTTTTATGGGTGTTTAGTGTAAAAAAAAACATCGCCGATATTTACGACAGCCTAAAACGATGCAGCTCAGCTGAATGCCTCGTGAATTATCGGTGCTGGGCAGTCACATCGTACTGGCTCTTGTAAAATGCAGTCTGAGTTTGTTATAAATACCCACACCAACCCATTATTCCCACCTTCTTTTGTATATTAGTTACATCTACTTTTTCTCATCAAGCTCTCCACATTCACTAGTCATAATGAAATACGTTATTACTCTCGCTTCTATTGCAGGTTTGGTTGCAGCAGCTCCAAAAGCTATTCCGGCTGCAAATGCTTTGAAACATGGGTCTTCTTATGCCAACAGTATGGGACCAGTCACTTTTCTATATCCAGAAACTAGACAGTGGTCTGAAGACGTTGACAACATCGCTCCATGTGGTTCTAATGCTGGTGTTCAAAACAGATCTGATTTCCCGCTAGATGATGGATTTGTGGCTTTCATCGCTAAATATATATCATACAACATTAAGTTATCTATTTCTCATAATAAAGACCCACAAAGTCAAGATGACTTCGATGAATGGTATTACGGTAAAAATGTTTCAAGTGAGTTACATATTGGACATACTTGTTTCTTCATGCCGGAACTACCTTCAAACATTAATGCTGGTGATGTTGCTACTATACAAGCCATTTATCAAAATGATGATGAAGATGAAACTACTGAAGATGGTGCTCCAGTTGAAGGTTCTGCAAATCAAACCTTTTACGCTTGCTCAGACATTGTCTTTGTTGAGGAATCCGTTTTCGACGTTACTGATTATGCCTTGAGTTGCTTTAATGCTACCAATGATGACTACTACTCAGAATCATCAATCGATACATCCACTTCTTCTGCTACTTATGATGCTGCCCAAGTTTCAGATGTCTCATCTGCCAGAGCCTCAGCTTCTGCTACTGCTACATCAAGTACGTCATCAACAGGTACATCCTCATCAGCTGGTGCCGGTGCTATAATATTCTCCAGCCCATTTGCTGGTGCCATGGGTCTTGTAGCTTTTGCTGTTTCAAACTTGATCTGAGTTTAATCGTATATAGAAACACCTCAAAACTAATTGATATATAAATAAAAATGGAAAACGGAAAGTTGTAAGAAAACTATTAATAATAAGCAGATCACAACTATCTAATAAGCCCTTTTACTATAGTATTAGTTTAAACAAAAGATTCAATTAAAGAGTCTATATCTATTACATAACAATGATCACAAAGCTGACGTAATTTCGAAAAAGCCCAATGAAAAATTCGTTAAAAAATCTCGAGAAACCCAAAAAAGGGAAATCAAAATACCGGTCAATTTCATTGAACTTCATTGTTTGAATCATCATTACGTTATAAGATAAACCAAGATGGGTGCATCAGCTTCAAAACCAACAGAAACAAGAGTCTTTACCCCAAAAACCCAAATTGATATTTCCCCAAGCTTGATTAATCAATTGGAAAGCTCAATAGAAACAGATTATATTCGTTCTCAATACGTTGAAAAATATTTACAAGATGAATTGAATAAAAGACTAGACAAACTTTCGAGTGAATCATCAAGCTTGTTTGATAAAACTTTGGCAAGTGCCACTTTGAAACAAGACGATACACCAGATTTAAGTTTTGTTAAAATAAATAACAAAATCGATTCATTATCAAAGAAATTGAACGAGAAAAAGGGCAAATTTTTGGAACTGAATGACGATGTGTTGAATCAGAAGAAAGAAATTGTTAGCTGCTTGACTAACAATAAGGACAGACCATTGAACTGTTGGGATGAAGTTAAAGGATTTGAAAAATTGGTTAATGAATTGAAATAGAGATTGAAAACATAAATCGAAACACACTTTTATGACGCTAGAATAATAAAGAGTAAGGAAAAACAAAAATATTTATAGTCATTATTACACAATCTGTTCATATTCTAGAGAGTCTACATAATTAATTGTAGACAAGAGAAAAAAAAAATTAGAAGTTTCTATTGTACCTACTTACCAGCTAAAAGAAATTATAATAAAGAGATAAAATCATTCTAATCCTAACCCTTTATAGATCAAAATTAATGCACTGTCGCTTTCACCACCACCTGCTAAACTTTCAATTTTATCATTTTCCACTATGGAAACCTTGTCATCATTAAATCTCCACCATGTATTTTCATCATATTTATCTCTTATGAATGCTTGATAATGACCAGAATCCGCACTTGAACCTTGATGAGTAATGATTCCGGAAAGATTATATAATGAGGATGGATTCTCACCAGTTCTTAAATCATTTGGAAATTTTTCTTGATATTTTTTCAAAAATTCTTCATAGTGTTTAGAATTATAAATCTCTTCATCTTCATGTGATTTCTTTTTCTTTTTAAAATCGTGTTGTTCTAATTGATATTCTTTCTCTAAAAGTCTTAGTTCATCTCTTGTTTTAGTTTTGGATTCACGATATTCTTCATCTAATAAATCCGATAAATCTAATTGGAGTGGGAATTGGACCCTTCTTAAAATTTTGGATTTCTTATTAGTTGATCTTTTCCAAAAAAATCGAACAAATTGAACAGTTAGGACTTTTGGTAATTTGGTAATTTTTTTAGATATTTCAAATTGAGAGTTTTTATTCAAACTTGTAGAGTGTTTTTCAATGGTTTCATTTAAAGAATCAACTATTCCATTTTTAACAAAATTGGTTTGTCCTGAGATATGACATTGTAATTTTAAATCTTCTTCAAATTTTTCTTCAACCTCATTCAAGTCCTCCAGATTTTTGATGGTTGATTTAAATTCAACTTTAAAATTTGAGATGAAATCCTCACCTAGCACATTTTGTAAAGATAACAAAATTTGGGTAAAAACTTCTTCAGCATCTTGTTGTTTGAAACGTCCATATTGATCACGCTCATTGAATTGAGGATATTTGTATCTTAGACTTGTAATTAAATTGTTTGGCACACAACTTTCAAATTTCTTTTCATCCAAGATTTTGAAAACTCTCTTCAATTGTAAAGTCAAATGTTCATTAGATCCAATTTCGCCAACTTTATCAGAAGCTAAAATCATGTTCTTAATAATCGGGATATTATATAGAACCTGAACGCTTGAATTCAAATAACATGTATTTCCCAAATTTTCTAACCCAATTGGGTGATTTTGCTTCACGTCTTCTGGGTGATCTTCACTGAATTTTTGATTAACAGGTGCAACAGGCAAGTTCAATTCAGGAGAACCTAAAACCATGATTATCTGGTTAGGCTTCAAGTTCAACTGCGAAATAAGCGAATCATCACTGAATTGTCCCTTGATCAAGATCTTCTGTCTTTCGATTGGGATTCTTGTTTCAGATTGAATCTTGCTTTTCAAATCGAGCAGAGTCTCCTGGAGTGAAAGTTCCAAAGGATATGTTTTCCCAGAGTTCTTGATTGAGATACTGATGGACATTGTTGCTGGCCAATTGAAGTTGTTGTTTGTTTATCTATTTATTGGGTTTTTATTGTTATTTTTAATTGCCACTACCACATTTATTGGAAAATTGAACTATTCGCGACATTTGGTTATGTGCACTGTTATAAATGATTATATAGCTATCTCTATCTACACTCTCAATTCTAACTCATAAGGTATACCATAACTGCTTTTTGTATACAAGCATATATATCCCAAAGTCTTTAAGAGATAACCAAAATTAATCTCGTGGTGCAACAAAGAGCTCAATGTGCTCTACAACATCATTCAATTCTCTATCTCCAGCTGCACCTAATTCTTTTAGTTTTCTAAAATAGGTGATCCAGATTTCGTTCAAGTGTTCTGAAGTGTACTCACCATCAAAGTACAACTCTAAGTTTAGAATCTTGAGCAGTAACTGAATGACAATTGCAATATTTATAAAACTCGTAGCCTTCATGCCATACCAGAAACAATTTGTTAAATGAACAATAGTTAAATCGTTCATAAAAGTTTCATTGAAGTTTATCAATCGCTTAACTGCTTCTTTGAAGAGAGGTCGAAATTTTAGCATAGTATCTTCAATTGAAACAAAATTCCCATAATTATCGATGAAATTATTGATTATTCTTCTGTAGATTAAAAAATTAATCAACTGATAACTTAAATTTAATGATCCAGTAGATATGAAATTTGAGTATACAGTTATCGATTTCAGATGCCCAGGTAAGGAGTCGTACCAGTTATTCAGGTTCTGTAATAAGTTTGAAGATTTTGTTACCAAGATATCAAAATCATCGAGCTTCACACTTTTTAAATTGAAAATTTCATTAAGAGCATCATTGACATGATACGATAGATGAATCATCTTAACGAATATTAAGTTCCCCAGCATTATCAAGTCTTGGTCTTGCTCTTCTTCATTTCTTAACTGTTCATTAATTTCAGCATTATTAACAACCATATCCTCATTGGTGTCAACATCATGTAAATTATCAAAAAAACTTTCAATTTCACGATCATTATTACCATTCTGAAAATCATTTAGTTTCAGCTCATTTAATATCCAGTCATTAGAGCTGATTTTAGAAGGTTTGAATTCTATTATTGCTTGAAATTTATCAACCAAGATTATTCCCCAAGATAATAATTTACGTAGTTTTCTTTCCCAGTTTGGGATTGTATACCAATCGTCACTGTTATGATTTAGTCCTAATTCTTCCACCATTGTTATCAACTTTGATAGTTTTTCCCATTTGTCATCTTTTGTCTCAATATTTGTTATTGGTTTTAAATCTTGTGATTGTCTATTGTAATGAACCATAAGAACAATTGCTTGACATGTTGAAATTTTCGGAATTAAATTCATTAGATTTTCAGAATATAGTACCATGCTTAATCTTTCTAGTTTATCAACATCCGGTTTGGCTTCGAGTGGTAAATTAGTATGGTTCCAAAGCTTTAATGCATGTAAGAAAATCATTATCAAAATCAATGGATCAAATTCTCTTTGACTTCTTATATATTTCTCAAACAGAACGTTTTTGGAGATAATTGGAATTAGTGGGTGGATGAATTTAAAGTAAAGTTTCATCAACGTAAAACCATGCGGATAAACAATTTTTTCAATCTCGTCAACTTGTGAATGATTTAGTTTCATGAATTGTTCATTATCTTTAATGATTTTGAAAAAAGAGTTGTTGTTGATTTTTCTTAATTTAATGGTTGGATTAATGATTAATTGCTCATTCTTCAAGTATGTTGCCGTAGGTGAAAGGTAGTGATCAATAGACACATCATTTCCACCTCCAAATTTTAGAAGATTTTTTTCCAGGTTCGAATTAGGACTTTGCAATTGAGAAGATTTTGGACCTTGTAACGATAACGTTTTCTTTAATATTGTTGGTCCATTATATTCATCATAATCCAAGACTGGAGTATTTGTTCTAATCTTAATATCTAATTTATCTGATGCTTGAGCGAACTTGCAGGGCAAATCTCGGAGTGAACATTCGGTGCAGACAATAGAACCATTAGGAATGATACATTTTGTTCTTCTGTGATTACAATTATCACAAGACCTATCGCCTTTTCCGTGATCTTTTGATAAAGGAGCATCATTATGGATTTCATCATAAAAACATTCCAATTCTCTTTTAGTACATTCCATACATTTGGATTCATTGGGTAACGTGAGACACTTAGTTTTTCTCTTTCTGCAATTATTACAAGGTTTTGTCCTGTGTCTTTTAGGCTTCGACTGTTTTTTGGTAATTTTATTTGTTGAAGTAGTTATTCTTGATTGATGAACAGTGTTTGGAGTGAAAGACTCATCGTCCAGAAAGAACTCGGAATAGATTGAAAAATCTTCCGCCAATGGAAATTCATCGGACATAATTAGTATCCTATTTTTTATTCCTTTTAGGAAGACTTAATGATTATTTTGTGCTGTTTTGTTTTGTTTCGTTTGCTTCCATATTTTAGAAGCTTTCATTATCAGTATCTCTAATTTATTATGTAATTTAAAGTCACGTGCAAAAAAATCTTAATTGGGAAATCATTCCACCTTTCCGCAGTTTTGAGATCGATAAATAACTAGATCTGGGAGGGATGTATAGAGGAATACTTTGTTTTATGGGTAAAAGTAAATTATTGAGAGAGTTCATCCAGATATGTACTTAAAAATATAACTTTGAGCAGTTATTCCTATTACAATATTTTGCCATTTGCCATTTTTGATTTTTGATGATTGTTGATGTTTTAGTTAATCTTAATGTTTACGCGATAGTCCCCGGCCTAAAAAATGCACACTTTTTGCCTTTGTATAAAAACAATTTGAAATCTTTTCAGATTTTTTTTTGACAAAATGTTTCTATTATTTGATTTGGTAGAGTTGGTTGCATCTTCAATTTACACGTGAATTGGCTTGCGTTCGCTATTGGAATGGAACTATCAGAAAAAGTCTCTGATGAGCATGTTCTACAATTAAACAATAAATCAATTGAAGAATTATCAACTTTCCAGTTAATATTAAATAACAAGAAGTTGGTATTTAAATGCTTCCTGATAGGCTGTGGTGGTATGCTTTTTGGCTGGGATACCGGGACCATTGGTGGCTCGTTATTACTGAAACCATTTTTGAGAACATTCAGTTCAAGCGAAAATACTCAATTATTGTCATGGCAAACCGGTTTAACTGTGGGAATGCAACATATTGGTGCTATTTTTGGCAGTTTTACAATAGCGAGACTAGCTGACTTTTTTGGGAGAAGATTTCCTATTGTTTTGTCAACTGTTGTTTATATAATTGGCGTTATGATTCAACTGTTAGCTAAACTCAGTGGGAAATGGTATCAAATTGCAATAGGAAGATTTATCACCGGAAATTGTATTGGAAGCTTGGGTGTTCTGCTACCTATGCTGATTAGTGAAACAGCGCCTACTAAAATAAGAGGAACGTGTACTGTTTTATATCAATTGATGATCTGTTTTGGATTGTTTCTAGGGTCTATTGTTCTTTATGGTGCTAAGGAGAATTATCCTACTAGTGATGCAAGCTGGATGGTTCCATTGGGGGTTGGGATGTTTCCTGTTTTGATTGTTTGGACGGGAGTTTTATTGATTCCAGAAAGTGCGAGATATTATGTTAGTAAGGATGATATTGAGAAAGCTAGAAACTCACTGAAGCGTTTAGGCGATCCTGATATTGAGATGACAATTAATGAGATTAGACTGAACAACTCTGAAAAATCAGGTAGTGATATAGGTTTTTTGGAAATGTTTCAAATCAAGAAATATAGAACTCGTGCAATGTTTGTGTCAATAATCATGTTTTTACAACAAATGAGTGGAGTGGATTATTTCTTCTACTATAGTACTAGCTTATTTAGATATGCAGGGATCGATGATTCATATATCACTTCAATTATTCTAGGGACGGTTAATATTCTGATTACTGTTCCTGGTTGTTTCTCAGTTGATAGGTTTGGCCGTAAGAAGCTTTTATTATGTGGATCTGCCGGTTGCATCACATGCATTCTTATTTATTCTAGTGTTGGAAGTGCATTGGTTGATTATTCAAGTGATGCCATTGAATCGAATAAAGTTCCTGGAGAAGTGATGATTGTCTTCACTTGCCTATTCATTATAAGCTTTTGCCCAACTTGGGGTGTTTGTGGTGGTGTACTGGTTGCTGAGTTATGCCCTATTGAAATCAAGGCAAAGGCAATGGCGTTGGGAACTAGTTTTAATTGGGCTGCCAATTTTTTTATTGCATTTTGTACACCAATCATTGTCGAAAAGATACATTATTTTTATGGGTTCGTTTTTGGTGGATGTTTGATCACAGGGTTATTTTTCGTATTGTTCTTTATTCCTGAGACCAAACATGTGGCATTAGAGAGAATCAATGAATTGTTTGGTGAAGATGATGAAAAGCATGAGTATAGCTAAATATATACACTCTGGCAGATTCACGTGTCAATAACAACAAGCAGATCTGTAGAATGTCCAAATATAGGCGGAGGCTCATCTTTCCCTTGTTTATATTTTCACAGCTTGAGACAAAAAAAAGTGGGCTACACTCCCATAAACCGTACTTATTACTAAGGCCTCTGTTCAATTTTCATAATTTACTCTCTTAATCTTTTCACACCTGGTCATATTTTTTTTTTAAAGAACGCGTCGCATCCATCGCCTTGACCAGAGATCTTTTTAACAAGAACTGGAATTCTCATAAAAATTTCCCAGTTTTAAAAACGCCAACAAGATGGTTTACAATAATAGAACCTCAGAATTCAGGTTTATTCCATCAGTTCCCGTCTCAAAAAACACAACTTCGCCAGTGCGTCCACTCATCGTAGACGACGACGAAACTGATTATTATGACTATCACAAAAGATCAAATGCCTACGAACTCCGCAACATAAACACGCATGATCCATATGAACACAGAGCCTATCAGCCATACGATACCAACCCATTTACACAACAAACTTCCTACGAACAGCCTTTCATAGTAGATCCATTTCAAAATTCAGTCAAACATAGTGACCATCCTGAACGTAAAGGACCAACTTTTCTAGAAAAGTTCTTGAAAGTACCAATATTCACATATGTGGTCTCAGCTGTTGACATCATAGTATTCATTATTGAATTAGTAAAGATGGCACAACTGACTGGCTCCCCAATTCAAACAAAACCATATTTCAACCCAATGATTGGGCCTTCGACATACGTTCAGATTTATATCGGCTCAAGATTCGCTCCTTGTATGCAATATATTGACGGGATTACAGACGTTAATCTCGATTGGCCATGTCCTAACTCTACAACCACTTCAACACAAATTTGTTCCCTTTCTGAGTTATGCAATTTTAGTGGGAGTGTTACAAGTCCAAATCAAACTTGGAGAATTTTGAGTGCGATGTTTATGCATGCTGGGTTTGTTCATATTTTCTTCAATTTGTTATTACAGGTTTCTGTTGGTAGAGAGGTGGAGATGAAGATTGGAACTTTCAGATTCTTTTTAATATATATGTTGAGTGGAATTTCTGGTAATTTGTTTGGATTGAATTTTGCAGGTGATGGTATTTCAAGTACAGGTGCTAGTGGTGCGTTATTTGGAATAATATGTGTTAATTTGATGCTGTTCATCTTGCATCAAGATAAGAAAAAAGTCAGATATTACAATTGGCTACTATCGATCATGATCGGTGAAATAGTTATCTGTTTGGTTCTAGGCTTATTACCGGGTCTAGATAACTTTGCACATATTGGTGGCTTTGTTAGTGGGTTATTGAGTGGAGCTGTGCTTTTAGATAACCCTAATTTTGTCAAGATTCATCCATCTAGGAGACAAAAAGAATTGTTCTCGTTTAAGAATATTAAGAAAAAGCAATTTTGGGTATGGACAACTATAAGAATAGTTTCATTTTGTTTACTTGTTGCATGGTTTATTGGATTAGCGATGAATTTTGTGAAGAATGGTGGTGGTAATTGCTCGTGGTGTAAATATCTCAGTTGTATACCAGTGAATGACTGGTGTTCTTCAAGCGATTTGACGACATCCACGTCCACCACTAGTAGCTAAAGAATTAATGACATTTAGTTATATCATAGTAAAATCAAGAGATAGTCGGAACTCGATATAAATCACGTGAATATATCGGATTTTGTGTATTTTTTGTGTGGGAAAAAAACGTTTACATTTCCAAACGAAAAAAGCACTTCTTGTCATAAACTCACCAAGTTTGTTTATATTAGCAGTTAGGGCAAGATCAACCATTAAAATACTTCTAAAGTATAACGTAATAGAAATATCACCATTTCCATTGATTTTTTGAGATCTCATTTCGTGGTTTCTGCGTCATTCCAGCCTCACCATAACAATAACTCAATAATCAAAAAGATATCATTTATGGAATAGATAATGCGAATTTGACAAAGACTGATACAAACCTACCTATAATATTGAATCTAACGCTCAAATATGTCTTCATCGTCACCGCTGGCTAAAAATGCACAGCCAATCAATATAAACTCATCCGTATCATCAACTGCTACAGAATCACTTAATTTTATAAATTTTAATCAAGATGGAAGCTGTGTATCAATTGGAACAAATAAGGGCTATAAAATATTCAACTGTGAACCATTTGGGAAGTGTTTTCAAAGAAATGATGGCGGAATAGGAATTGTAGAGATGCTTTTTTCAACGTCGTTGATTGCCATCGCTGGCATTGGTGACCAACCATCAATGTCCCCAAGAAGGCTTAAGATAATAAACACTAAGAGAAATTCAACAATATGTGAATTGACGTTTCCAACAACAATTTTATCTGTTAAACTAAACAAGTCAAGATTAATTGTACTGTTAGAAGAACAAATTTATATTTACGATATAACAAATATGAGATTGTTACACACTATTGAAACATCTCCGAATATCAATGGATTATGTGCTTTGTCTCCAAGCATAGATAACAACTTTTTTGCATATCCTTCTCCACCGAAAGCCCCAAATCAATCCTTTAATCAATTAAATGACAATGAGAATTCCAATAATAATAACAATAATACATCAAATTCAAAGAACAATAGTCACAATGGAGATGTTATCATTTTTAATGCACAAACTTTACAACCTTCAATCGTTATTGAAGCTCACAAAACCACCTTAGCTGCTATTGCAATGAGTTACGATGGTACACTTTTGGCTACTGCAAGTGATAAAGGAACGATTGTTCGTGTCTTTCAAATAGAGACAGGGGTTAAGCTATATCAATTTAGAAGAGGAACATACCCAACTAAAATTTATTCATTGAGTTTTTCAAAAGATAATAAGTTTGTGACTGCTTGTTCTGCTACAGAGACGGTTCACGTTTTCAAGTTAGGTGAAGATAACACATTGGACAATGTTATTTCTAATGAGGACTTAACAGATTTTCCAAAGCCTCACTATAATAGAGCGGAGAGTTCTGGGAGTGAATCGTCATCTACTAATCTTAACGGTGTCAATAATGATGCAAATTCATTCAGAAGGTCTTCAGTTTCATCCTATGATTCGATAAATAGCGGTGATATTGGAGATGATTATAGAGCTGAACCACTAGTTGATATAACAAGAAAGACAGTTGGTCGTATGATCAGAAAATCATCACAAAATATAGGAAGAAGGGCAGCTGAAAAAATTGGGACTTTTTTACCGCCCAAATTATCATCGTTACTTGAGCCAACTAGACATTTTGCATCTTTGAAAATTCCTGCACCAAATGGGGTAAAGAATGTTGTTGTGATTGGGAGAGAGATTGAGATATCGAAAAATGGATTACCTGTTGTTTTCAGTGATAACAACAATCTCAGTACGTCTGTGGAGCATGGCGAAGAAAGAGACGACAACTCAACACTCCAGGACAGTATCAACAATACTGTGAAGTTGATACACATACTAGTTGTAAGTTCAGAAGGGTATTTCTATAGCTATGGATTGGATCCT
This sequence comes from Wickerhamomyces bisporus, assembly GCA_024271855.1. Lineage (NCBI taxonomy): Eukaryota > Fungi > Ascomycota > Saccharomycetes > Phaffomycetales > Wickerhamomycetaceae > Wickerhamomyces > Wickerhamomyces bisporus. Next base: position 24,649 of record JANBXE010000023.1, read on the forward strand.
GAACGTGGTGGGGATTGCATCTTGTTAAACCAATATTCACTCGCAGACAATCAGTGAAAACAAACAGCTGGTATTTTTTATTTATTACTTACAATTTTTATGAAATGAAGAAACATTTAACGAGAAATATGCTAATTATCTACTCAATGATCTTTTATAAGTTGTAGAAACCAATTGTAGATTGATTGATTATAAAGAGTGGCTGCTGGCCTTACCAGGATTTAGTCTAAGATTTTGAAAGGTTTAAAAATTAAATTCTAATTTTTCTTTGACGTTTTCAAGGAGAATTTCTATTTTATAAGGGGGCCAGTTGTTTATCATTTTGTGTTAAATTTGGTTATTACTTATTTTTGCCTCGTCTAAATCGTCATTTCTTTAGCTTTCGAATATTTTTTCGAGCTTAAGGTTAACTGCATCTTGAGAATTTGAAGGATTTTCCCGGAGTTTTTTTTGTCATAAACATTAACATTAACAAAGATACGATATTGAAACCCAGAATACAATTCGTTACAATTGGAGAAGCTCGTATATTCTCAAGATTTTAGAGTCTTTTCTCACAATTCACAATCAATTTCTAGCCTTTATTTAAGCTTTGTTTTCAGTTTTTGTGTGCGCATTTTACTTCCCCTGTCAAGGATAAACATTAACGTTATCACGAACAAAAATGCCACTTTTGGGAAAAAACACATCGAAAGATAAGAAACAAGCCGCCTTGTTTGATATCAGACTTAAAGGCATAGATCATGATGTTTTAGTTATTAAAGGCGCTACAAATGACGCTTCTTCTGTGCTTTTGAGTGGAACAATTGTGCTATCGGTCTTGGAGCCAATGTCTATTAAAAAGTTAAGTCTAAAATTATACTCCACCTTAAGACTAAAATGGACTAATGTCTACGAAACTCAAAGAGGAACCCAAATTAAAAAACCATTCAGGTATGAAAGAAGAGTGTTTGAACATAATTGGGATAATTTTGAAATTCAAAATTATTTTTCAAATCTTTATGATAATTATGGTACTTCAAAAACATTAGCTACAGAAAACAATTCTGCAAATAGTTCTTCAGGATCACTTAAAAGTATGGGAATTGGGAAGAAATCAAAATCTGCTTCAAACCTGGTATCATTCGGCTCAACTGCAAGTTTAAGTCATCAACAAAATCATATCTTACTTCAAGGAAACTACGAATTCCCATTCAGTGCTATTTTACCTGGGACAACTTTAGAAAGTGTTGAAGGGTTACTTGGTGCATCACTTGTTTATAAGTTGCAGGCAACAATTGAAAGAGGTAGATTTTCTAATGATTTGGTTGCAAAAAGGCATTTAAGAATAGTTAGAACGTTAACTCCTGATGCTGTTGAATTATCAGAGACTATGGCTGTTGACAACACGTGGCCTAAAAAGGTTGAATACACCATAAGCATTCCTTCAAGAGCTGTTGCTATTGGTTCAGCATCAAATATTCACATGTTGTTTGTTCCTTTGGCCAAAGGTTTGAAATTAGGAAAAGTAAAGGTCTCTTTAATTGAATATTACTCATGTTGTGGATCATATGGACCTTCCCATTCAGGTGATAGAAAAATATCAGAGTTAGAGGTTCCTTCCTATAATATTGAGTTAGCTGAGGATAGCTGGGAAATCAATACCATGCTACATATTCCTCCAAGCTTATCAAAATGCACCCAAGATGTTGATATATTGACAAACATAAAGGTTCGTCATAAACTAAAATTTGTTATCGGTTTAATAAATCCAGATGGTCATGTTTCAGAATTACGTGCTTCGTTACCTATCATATTATTTATTTCCCCGTTTGTTACTGTTGGAGTTCGGAATGTTGAAAGAAGAGATTCAGTCGCTGATGGTTCTTTTGCTGCATTTGCTGATATTCCTTCAGATAGTGAAAACGAGCCACAATTAGAAGATGATGATGTTATTTTTGCAGCCGATCCTGAAATGACACCAGCAGCAATGATTTCAAGAATTGCTTCAGAAGCTGAACTTGCTGGTTCTGCTAGTAACTTAAACATTGATAGAGAGGCCCCACCAAATTACGAAAATCACATTTATGATAGGCTATGGAATGAAATCCATATTGATGATACACCTGATGGCTCAAGATCTCAAACTCCAGCACCTGGTACTCCAGTTGGGTCAAGTAGTAATGGTGATAATAGTGTTGATAACTCAAGAAGTTTAGGTAAACTGACTGAGAATTTGAGGAAATTACACATGCAAAGATCAATCGAACAAAATCATGTTTCTTTAGACTTATTGGCTAGTTCTCCTCCAGCCAATACTATTAGGCCAAGTTTCACCATCGGTGGTGAAGAAGATGACGATGATGACGATGATGACAGATCAGGAAGTTCTCATCAACTTCATATCCCAGCCCCACACAACCGCGTTGGTGCTTCAGAACCCGATTATTTTTCAATCAATCCGCATATTAGAGATACTGTGACATCCCCTGGTCTAACTCCTGGTTATAATCATCTGTCAAGAGTCAATTCTCATGAACACATAGGCTCACCAATATTGCAACCCGTAAAAGACTGGGATCCACATTCGTTATCACAAGTTCCATCATATCAAACTGCAATGAGATCACCAACATTCGATGATTTTTCTCCAGCTTACGTTCCACCAGTTGATGATTTGGCAAAGCCAAAATCTATCCACTTGAAATCGTCGTCTTTAAATAACTCGAGGCATGAAAGTACGGCTTATTTATCGAATTTAAGAGGTGGTGAATCATTAACGTTGGAAAATTCTCATTTGAGATCCAAAAATTCATCGACAAATACATCCCCATCAATTTCAAGGAATGCATCTTCGAGTCTTTTATCTTCATCAAATCATCAACATACATCCTCTTCTTCTCAACAGCATCAACATTCAGTTTATTCAAAATCTCCATCTAAATCCAAATTCCTCTCCAGTGGAAGTCTATCATTTGCTGGAATGACACCATTATCTGCCTCACCTCCAGTCAGAACAGATACCAGTCAATCCCACTCATCAACAGATCCACATTTTTTATCATCGCATAGTAGATCTAGTTCATTCGTTAATTTGATGGGCTCTTTTGTGCATAAAAAGGACAAAAAAGGTAAATAACATCAACCCAAACATAAATCACATGATACGACAAAAAACAAGTGAGCGTTTAGTGAACCGCTAGTAGCGTGAATTATCACAATGTTAAGCTAAGTTAAACCTTTTTTTAATGTAGATGATTAAATATAAAAGTGACACATCCAAACACCATTAATAAAATAAAAATCCGTTGAAATTTCCCATACCAAAGCCTTATAAAGGCCACCAAAAACAATACAAATAAAATGTTTAGAGACAGAACAAACCTATACCTATCTTATAGAAGGACCTATCCGCATCATGTTGGCGGGTTTGGATCTGGAGTTTCCAGATTTGATGCTCTGGAAGAGCAAGAAACGTTGATAGGAGGTGGAGGTGGGAACATATCAATTGGGGGAGATTCACAAAACATTGAAATGGTAACATTGCCTCCTTCATTTTTGGACATTGGTGAAGAGATTGACGAGGTTATTGATGAGATCAACAAGTATCTTGATAAATTGAATGTTTTATATAAAAAGAATTTACTACCAGGTTTTAATGATAGAACAACAGATGAAGAAGAGATTGAAAAATTGAATTACACGATCACTACAAAATTGTTTCAAACTGATAACCTTGTAAAGAAATTTGAGGTTGTTAAGCATGATGATCGATTAAAAGCTGACGATATTAATATGATTAATAACATGCAAAGGAATTATGCTTTAAAAATTCAGCAAATATCTTCAAATTTTAGAAAATTACAAAATAACTACATCAAGTTCTTGAAAAAAGACGAATTTGACTCAACTTTAACATCAAAACCTGTAAATTCCATCACATCGTCATTATCAACTTACAATCCTGCATTGGATGAAACTGAAGAATTAGAATCATATTCAAGAGAAGCAATTAAAGAATCTTCAACAATCTTACAACAATCTTCAAGCATAAATGATTCAATAATAAGACAAAGGGAACAAGAAATAACAAAATTAGCACAAGGTGTATTGGAAGTTTCAAGAATTTTTAAAGAAATGCAAAACCTAGTTATTGACCAAGGTACGATTGTTGACAGAATCGATTATAATATTGAAAATACAAAGGTCGATTTACAGCATGCTTCAAAGGAGTTAACAAGGGCTACCACTTATCAAAAAAGGACACAGAAATGCAAAATAATCTTGCTTTTATCATTGATTGTCCTATTATTATTCATGATTGTTATACTGAAACCTCATCATAGTTCTTCCTCTTTTTCTAATCGCCCAAATGATTCCTCAAATGATATACCTGATAAAGATAAAACACCAGTCACGGAAAGTGATACCCCCACTCAAGCCAATGGAATCAAAATAGATACTGCTCAAGAGTTAAATGCAGATCCTGAGATCGATGCACATTACGATTTGATATGAATCTAAATGAAATTTAATATATAAACGAAAAAAGTAAAACACTAATAAACAGTAAAAAAACAAACACACGTAGCCTTTTTCCTATCGTTTCGACCTTAACACCGCTATAGCAGAATCAATGCAATAACGATGAGATGACACTAAAAAACTAAAGAATTGCCATAACAACCAACCAAATAAAATTTGTACCAAAAACGGACAAAACGGATAAACTAACAAAAAAATCAACAATAAAAAGATTCAAAAACAAAATTCTCCTCGAAACTAATTCGAATTCCAATCCTTTAAAGGCAACAAACAACTCCGTACTCCCAAACTATATTGAGGTAACATAAACCAATCAATTTTCAAAACAGTCATGAATAAAAGAAAAAGCTAGCGTCATGTCATTTTTATCATTTTTCCGCATTCCAAATAACCAATTAAAATTCATCTAAATTTGTATGGACTATCAGCTGAAAAAGACGCAGCGGGCATACCTTTGCTTCCAGACTGGACCCTCTTATAAGCAGGTCTGTAACCACCGGAAGCTGGTGGTTGAGATCTAGCTTTGTTGAAGCTTAGTCTATTGGAGCTTGCACTACCAATAGAAAAATCAGGGTTTGCAGATATTAGTGCAGCAGATGTATCCCTAACTGGTGGCCTATTTTGTTGAGGCAATGGTGCAGAAGCTGCTTGGTATATGTGTTGATATGATTGTTGTTGATATGGTTGTTGTTGATATGGTTGTTGTTGATATGGTTGTTGCTGATATGGTTGTTGCTGATATGGTTGCTGTTGATATGGTTGTTGTTGATATGGTTGAGAGTAATTTTGGTAATTAGCGGGTTGTTGGTAAGCGTCTTGATTTTGAATATCTCGGTATTCAGCTTGTGCATTGCTAGTTTGTTGTTGTGGCTGTTGAGCTGGGAAAAAACTTGGTCCATTATTTTGCAATCCACGATAATAACGAGGATTTGCAGCCCTCTGAGAAACCGATGTAAAATCAGAATCGTTGTCATTTACCAATTCGTTGTCAGAATCAACATCATCAGAAATAGATAGTCCATGTTGAGAAGTTAAAACATTAGATCCAGTGACAGAACTAGTAGTATTTTGTTTCAATGGGTCCGAAGAAACTATTGAGCCATCCTGAGGTTGTGAAGAGTTGGACGATAGTATTGGTTGTCCTAGGACGGGCTGATTTGATGTATACAGTGAGTTTGGATAAGGTGCAGATCCAAATTCAGGTTTTGCAGACTCAGCTTGAAAAGTTGGAGCTTCAGAACGAATGGCACCACCTTTATTATAGTTTTGAGGCGAAACTAGATTTGGGGTACCATCAGAATAATTAACATGAGACAAAGCAGCACTTGAAGTGTTTTGACTATAACCGTCATACCCTCTATAAGTACCAGCCCCATTACTTATCTTGGAATAATCATGAATTGAAACTTTTTCGAAATTATCCTGGCTCAGTGATGAGTCGTTGGTAATGACTTTAATTGTTGTATACTCATTCTTTTCAGTTGAACCTGTCGCTGAGCCACCAAATGGAGGTGGAGGGAGCTCATTCAGAGGAAAGGAGTCAGCTTTTTTGAAAACATCACCATCACTCAAATCGGTTAAATTCTTATCTTCTTCCCCATCATTTTCATCAGGGTCAGAAGATAAAGTTTTCAAAGCAAAAAATGATAATGGAATAGCAATCAAACTTAAAATACCAGATACAATCAATAGCCAAACTGGCCATTTAATATGTGGGTAAAACAGCATAAAAGTTACAATAACAGTTATAGCAGTACCAAAAAATGCTAATAATGTGCAAAAAAAAGTAATCAGGCGGAAGATAAAAGAACTAGAGACTGATCTTATGTGGTTTGAAAGATTTAAGAACAAAGAGACTAAAGTTAAACCAGCAGCAACTGGAACAACAATCAAGATTTTTGCTAAAGTGTCTCTCGCACTATCATCCATCTTCCAATCAGTTAATTCGGTCAAAGTGCTAACTTTATAGGAAGGAGAGCCAACTACACACGTTGAGTTTTTGATAAAGCAGTAACCCAAAGCACCATATCTAATGTTTTCAGCTTCGGCAAGACCCAAAGAACTAACAGCTGGAGATGTGATTGTGGCTATAATTAGACAGGCTAATGAAATCACAGAAATGACAACGATTCCTGTTGAACAACCAAATACCAAACCCATAGTAAGGTAATGTTAACTGAAAGGAATGGAAAATAGCTTTACTGTAAAGTCAAAGTGGGAGAATATAGCTATTTGATATGAGTTCAAACAATATCAAGTGGGAATGTGGATGAAACGTTGCTATGGTTATATGGAACCAAAAAGAAAATAAACAGAATTGGATAAAGAGCAGAGAGTCAGGGGTGTTTCACTTTGAGGAATGATAACTTTGGCTTGGGTCGTAAAACTTCAAGACTAACGATAGTCAAATCAAAGTGATTTTGTTAAATTTTAGGGAAATTCACAAGTTGTTTTGATAAGAATAAAAAAACACGCCAAAATTGGAAAAATGCAGTCAAAAAATGTCACAAACTCAACCAACGCAAAACAACAATAAAAATATCAACGTCCAGCAGAAAAGATCTGGATAGAAAGCAGAAACAAAAGGCTTTTTTTGATTTTGGTTTCGATTTCGATTTTAACCAATTTTTTTTTATAGTTTGAACTTTTTAGAAATTTGTTTTGTGTGCCTTGTTTTTTGGCGTTTTGGCGCTTTCTCCGCCATTCTTTGACGCAATTTCGCAATTTCGCAATCTAAAGTTTTAAATTACCACTTCTGGAATTTTTGGCGAAAACCCTTTACGGGGCTGTGGTAAAATTAAATCCGGCTATTTCCGTAATTTTTGTCTACATAATGATTAATTTCAATTGAAAACTTCATAAAATAGTAATAAATATCATGGCTGTGTCACCCCATTGCCTTGAAACCAACTATCTGGAACCATTAAAATGTAACGATCCATCGCTTCTCTGAATCGATTCTTATATTGTCTAGGTGTCACGACGGTAGGCTCTTTAGTCCCACCTCCAACTAATCCTTTTTCTTTTACCCAGCTCTCCAACTTCTTATCCCATGTGAAAGTTCTAATACAATCTATAATACCAACTGTCAATGTTTTATGTTCATCATCAATACCAATAACAAGTGAATAATCCATAACATTCATCTTCGCTAAAAATAAAGTATCATTCCATAATGAAGCTCTTAATAACTTCTTATCATATTCTCTAACGAATAATGGACTCTCATAGATGTACTCAACCATGTTCTCATCAAGTAAAACTTCATTTTCTTTACCAGTTTGTTCAACATGTCTATTTCTCATTGAGCCTTTTAAATCAAAGATTCTTAAAGTCTTTCTATCATAAAATAAGTTCTCCATGATCAATACGTCCATCTTGATATTTCTTCCATCAATTGGATTTTTGATATGAATCTGGTAGAATCCAAAGATTTTGGCAATCACTGTTGGTAAATCATGAAATAAAGCTTGAGCCATATATTCGAAGTAACTTGGTGCAAATTTAACAAATGAATCCAATTCAGCATTTGATAATTCTTTAATAACTAATCTATCATCTAATGTCTTTAAAAATGCTGAGCCACTTTTACCACCTGCCGAATCCCATTTAACACATCTTGATAAACTCTGAATAAAGTTATCGTCCATTCCACACTTACGACGGAATGAATCAAATTGTTCAGCAAAAAAAATTTTGCAAGAAAGAATGGTATTACCTTCTTGAAATTGGTATTTTAAATGAACAGCGGTTTTCTTTAACATAATTGATTCTAAATCTTGAGTCGCCTCGTCATCTCTGATAACACGAATTTTTTGAACATAATCAGATGAGCTCAAGCAGAAGGCAACCAACGAGCTTGGTTCATCTTCACGGACAATCACATCGGAATCAACGAAAATATGCTCAGAAGATCCTAGTGGATATTCAAGAGGTTTCCATAATGTAGCAGATCTATCAGCCCAGAAATTGGCCAGTGTTTTCATCAATGAGACACGTTCAGTTTGTGGAATATCAGCTTTTAATGACTCATCTTTGATACCAGGTTCAAGAGCTTTGATATTCTTAACAACTTTCTCGTTAAATTCCGAATCAATTGGATCATTTATTTCAGACTCAATAGTATCAATATGATTTTCATTAACAGCATCTTTAACATTCTTATAAATCTCGACAATAGGTTTGGACGATGAAACTGGAACAGCTCTATATCTATTATGGATCAGTTTCCGTCGTTCTCTTTCACGCTGCATCTCAAACTCCTTGGATAAGGTTTCAAAGTGTATTTGATCAAAATAACTGGTTAATTTCATAACTTTGCTATCTTCTTTGACCATATCTTGCTTAGGTGTAGTATTACCCAAACTCTTTTGACGACCCTCTCTTAATTGCTGTTCAAGATCTTTAGTACTGATTCCAAAACGAGGCTTGATAAACCTCGTAAAATCAATCTGTTCATTAAACGCATTGTCTTTTTTATCAACACTCGAAGTTCTGGATTTGTTCGTGCTTGAATTCGTAGATGATTTCTTCTTAGTTGCTTTTGGAGTTACAAGAATGGAAGGTGGTGATATTTTAGCTTTTGAATCAATTGAGCCTCCGGAGGCTATCCTTTTAGACTCGGTATCTTGTTCATTCAATAACTTCTCAAAGCGTGAAACCTCTTCCAATACTTTACTTTGCTTTGGACTGAATTTTGGCACACCGGAAGAATCAGTAATACTAAAATTATCGGATTTCTTTCTTGTACTGATTTCTCTTGGTGTGAGTTCTTCGAAATCTTTAGGTTTCTCGTCCAATCTTGATTCAGCTTCAGATGTGATGCTTCTTACTTCAGAATCTTGGTCATTGACTCTTTTCTCCTCACTATTATTATCAAGAAAAAACTTTTTCAATTGCAGTGCAGTGATTCGAGCAATATCTTTTTCAGATGGTAGGTAGTCATTTTCAAATATAGAAAATTCTAGATCCCACTGAACACTTAGATCTTGAACAAATCTCAAAACCGAATTCAAACCTAGTTGATCTGTAGGATCGGTTTTTTCATAGATCTCCTGAATCATTTGATTAACATCTTTTTGTTCAGAAGTAACTTTTTCTTTCAATTGTTCAATACGTTTTTGACCAGCTTCCATCTTATCATTGGAGATACTATCGACTTTAACTCTGTTCAATCTCGCAGAAACACTGCTGAAGAATTTGCGTGATTTCTCTAACACTTGCTGATGAAGTTCTATCTTCAGTCTGATATTTGTTTGAGCTTTCCAAACAAGCTTAGTTCTTGGAACAACTAGTTCTAAAAGATCAACTTTGGAGTATTCCATTCTAACAGTTAAATCGTTTAAACTAAAATACTTGATGTGATCTTTAGCAAAATCATGGGGGCAATTACCCAAGTTTGTTGATGAATTTTTCTTGCTCCAGAATAACAATTCCAAATATTTTCCAAATGAAAATTTCCAAGTGGTCTCACTCATTGGCAAAAATGGAGAAGTGTGTCCACATTGTTTACAATAGGTCCATGTCAAAATGACATTTTTTAACGTAGGAACTCTTGATTGGAAACGTTCAAGAATAACATCAACTTTCCCACCTCCATGAACATAGCTCCTATAATGATCGGCAATAGACTCGCCACATCCTTCTGAGCAAATGTTATTAGCTGAAAAAATCAAATGCTCAACGTATTGACCTAATGTCATGTCAGTATCCCAATAATAGTCTATCTGCAGTGGATGGGGGCCAATACAAGGAGTAGCGTTTTTTGATGAAACCATTGAATACAAAAATGCGATTCTTTGATGATTTTGAGGATCTAGCATATAAGGAGATGAAAGAGTAAACAAATCCCATTGCCTTTTTCTAATGCTTAAACGTTCTTGTAAGTTTGTTATTCTTCTTTCAAAAAGACAAGAAACAATTCTTTCAAGTTCTTTATCTGAAACTTTGTATTTGGATTGGTCTAATTTTATGTCGTCTAATATGGCAGATTTATCAAGACCATCATTTTTAAACTGGATCAGTTTGGATTCCAGTTGTCTTGTTCTAGTCAATAGGTATGGGGCTTCGAACTGAACCGTTGGTGAAGCAGATAAAAGTCGTTTCTGTAATAATTGTAAAAACTCTGAGCCATACAGATTATCAGCTTTAACAACTTGATTAACCATGTTTTCATAAAAGTTTTGTGACAGGTACATAAAGTTATCTCGGTAAAAAGCAGTTTCCAACTTGAGATTACAAAGAGCATAAACCATGAACTCAGAAGCTTCTTTAACTTTTCTTAATAAATTTTCATCTCCACCTCTAATTAATAAAGTAGATCCCAATCTTGGATCACACCCAGTCAAAAATATAACAGTTTTGGTGACATTTTTATATGCAAATGTTTTCACATCTAAAGATTCACAAGCACCCAGCTTCAAGTTTAAAGCTAATTTATCCATTGATATCACAATATCGGCTTGCGTTAATCTCGCAATTCTTTCAATTACTTGCGGCTTCATGTTGTAGGCAACAGCAATACCAGCTTCATCTAATAACTTTAAAGCTAATCCACTAACTGAGGCACCAACAAACACAACATCAGGGTTCAATGCGATAATCCTAGCCACCAATTTGTTGATATATTCTTCTTCTTGGGCCAAAACCGGTTCCAGACTCATGAAATGTTGACCGGTTCTCATATATTCCAATGGAAACATAATTAAAGCAATCCTTGGATTAGAAATATGTCTAGGCATTGATTTCAAAGCTAAAGTTTTGGAAAATACAACGCCATTGATCATACTTGTATCCTCTTTTTTACCACCAGCTAATCTCTTTAATTTAACATATTGTCGTATATCCATATTATCTCCATTTCGAACATTATACTCAACTTTTTCAACATCTTGTAACATGGGAGTCAATACTTCCTTCCAATCCTCTATATTTGGAACTTCTTCATCTTCTAAACTTTGATGAAATAGATTTTTAAAATGAGACAGACAAACATCATTCAACTCGGACTTTACTTTAGACGGGTTTGTGTCAAAACTAAATGAAACAGAGTTTGTTAAATTTGGTGAGCTATAATTAAAGGCTGATGGACTAAAATCGGTTAATGTTTGACTTGACTGTTGTCCATTTTGAGGTCTTGAAACACTCTTGCTTTTCCGACGGTTCCTCATTCTGAATAATGATGCTTGAGCTCTATCCAGTGATCGTGTATTGCTTCTGGATGGTCTTGATTTCAGTTCTCTTTTACTTTTATCTTGAATATCCGATCTATCAACTTGCAACGCAGCATATATTGACATTGAACCCTCATCTTCAGAATCAGAAGAGTGATGGTGTATCACAGATGCATTATCGCCATGATCTTCGTTAGTTTCATTTGAATTAAAGTTAAACGCATCACTTGAATTGTTTTGGGAATTTATGTAGTCAGCAAATGAAGTTTCAATGTTATTTCTGAGATTTGCTGCTAGATTATTGCTGCTACCAGCATCCTCTGCAACTCTATAAAACTGTGAGTGTTGATTTGGTCTATCAAAGGTTTTCCTTCTACCAAACTTTGCTGTATGTATTGAAGACAATCTTGAGTTAAATGATCTTGACACAGGAATCTCAACTGATTCACCTTTCCTCGTTGCTGGGATTGCCATTCTAGGTGGCGGGGTTGGGGCCAGAAACCCATGTTTAATATCATCAGGTGTACTGGGCAGAATAACAGATTCTTGATCCCCATTCTCGTGACTATGAGACCTCTCAATAAAGCTGTCGTCCAGAATTGAAGATTCATCACTGGAGTCATTATAGTCAGTAGCAAAACTAATACAAGTTTTGCAGACTCTCATCTTCCCATTATGATTGAATTTTTCTCCAGATATAAGAGTTGTACATGCGCTGCAAAAGATCTGTCCGCAAATCCGGCAGTGATGTTTTCTTCTAAAAGTGTTAAAAAAGCGACCGCATATGAAACATTCAGTTGAGGTTTCATCTTTCATCCAATATTCTTTTGAAAGTAAAGCGTTTGATTTCATCTTATCCTTTTGTTTATTATTCAAAAATCCGAATAGAAAACTTTTGGAAAAAGATGTAGCCAATGATGAAGTACTCATTGTTGAAATATTATCATCATCAAATCTATAATGTGATGTCTGTGGGTGACGATTTATTGCTATTGGTAACGATTTGTCCATATTTGCTGGTGTTCTTTTGGGGATAATTATATTCCCATTCATGATAGATGGTGGACGTGAGTTGTTGAAGCTCACAACACTTGGAGCATGAGATGCTGATAATGATGTTTCAAAGGAATTTAATCTTAAACCACCTGCTCCAGTTTTAACGGTGTTTGTAGGGAGTTTTTTGGGTACAGATATGTCTGAATGTATAGAGTTAGCAACGGAATGGATATGTGACTGAGCAGAAGATGACAAAGTTGAAACAGAGACTCTAGCCTCCTCAGATATAGCAACTACTGGAGCTGTGATATTAGGAATATCCATCGAATGATGACTTTCGGCAATGGATGGCGGATTGGGCTCAAATTCCAGATTTGTTTCCGTGTGCTGTGTCATCACGATAGAAGGTGACTGTGATTGTGTCTGTGACGATGAATCTATGGGTACATCGCTCTCGGAAGTGTCTGTGGGAAATGAGAGTAGTTCTTCAGAAGGAGAAGCAACTTCCATCGCAAATGGATGTTCTTAATAAGGTTTCAGTCGATTTTTTTGGAGTGTTTTTGTTTCAATTTGATGCTTTTTTAGAAGCTTCTTTCCCGGATGTTATTTTAGCGCGTGAATTACATAAGCGATTTCAACTACATACAAAAAACTGAAACAATAAAAAGAGTAGCATTTCTTTCTTTTTCTGTGTTCTTTGACGTAGATGGTAACTTTGACTCATATTAGTCTGTTGCTTCTGATACTTGAAGTCTTAACTGTTACGTGTTACGAACAGCTTACTTTGAAATCCTTCACCAAAGTCACTTCAGTTGATACAAACAGATTGAGTCTTGACGAGAATAATAAACTAAACCACTTCAAGCATTTCAACAGAACGAGAATTCCAGGTTCATCAAACTCAAATTACATACAAAACTACATAAAAGAACACTTTAACTTTCTGAATACAAAATCTTCAAATTTATGGAAGATTGAGTCTGATAATTTTCAAGAGTATGGCTTCAATTTTACTAATTTGGCAGTTTCAATATCTCCACGAGGTCTACAAAACCCAAAATATCTGGTACTATCTGCACATTATGACTCTTTGATCAAACCAGAAGGGTTCATTGGCGCAATTGACAGTGCTGTATCTTGTGGGATTCTATTAGACCTTGCTGAAGCCCTTTCAGACTTGATAGATAGAGCTTATAACGAAGAAAAAACTGACATTGGTTTAAAACTGATATTTTTCGATGGTGAAGAAGCAATTGAAAAATGGACAGCAACTGACTCAATATATGGGTCTAGACACTTACATTCAGTATGGGCTGCTGACAATAAGCTAAATGACATCGAACTTTTTGTTCTATTGGACCTTCTAGGAGCCACCGATACCAACTATGTACCAAGTTACTTTCCTCAGTCCCATGAACACTACAACGATTTATCTTCGATTGAAAAGAGACTAGAAAAGCACCAGCCGCATCTATTCCCCACAGTGGATGCTAGCTTTTTGGCCCCTGAAAATACTGAGTTCGTTTCTGAAGTCAATGGTTATATTGAAGATGATCACTTGCCTTTTCTGAGGTCTGGAATACCAATTCTCCATCTGATCGCTACTCCTTTTCCTAAAGTTTGGCATAAAATAACTGACAACTTTAACAATGTTGATATAACTGCTGTAAAGAGATGGAATACATTATTGAGGGTGTTTGTTTTGGAGTATTTAGATATAGATGAGGTTTGAGGGTAATCGCAACATCCGGACACCATTATAATAGAGCGCATTTTTGTAAAGGAGCAAAATCATATAAACATTTCAAGCCTTATCTCAAGTATTCTCGACACTCGAGATAAACTAAAACGGTATAAACAAAATCAACCACTTGTCATAAGCAATTAATTTAAAATCATAGAAAGCACTTTTTCATTAGATCTTTACTAGAAGCTTGAAATATTTTAGGTGTTTTTCTCCTTGCTTCGCTCTGTTATTATAAATCGCCGTCATATCGCAAAACCTGAACTCATCCCAATCGATCAATCGTTTCATAGTCAACAAAAAATATGAAAGCCTGTCGATTGGCTTTAATCCTGTTACCATTAGCATTAGCTCATGAATCATATCTAACTACTTTAAATGGGGGTTCCGTCCCTTCAATAGAGTTAGCAACATTTGAAGAGAAGTGTCCACCTTGTTTCAACTGTATGCTTCCTGCTTTTGAATGCAAACAATTTTCCAAATGTAACGAATTCAATGGCCAATGTGAGTGTATTGATGGGTTCGGTGGTCAAGACTGTTCTGAACCTCTTTGTGGGTCCTTGTCTGAAGATGAACATAAGAATAGACCAATACGAGAAGGTGATTCTTGTAAGTGTGAAGAAGGTTGGGGTGGTATCAACTGTAACGTTTGTTTACAAAATTCTGTGTGTGACAAGTTTATGCCTGAAGGTTTAAGTGGTATCTGTTACAAAGATGGTATGATTGTCAACAAATTTCATCAGATGTGTGACGTTACGAACAAGAAAATCGTTGACATTTTGGACGGTAAAAAACCTCAAGTTACATTCAGTTGCGATAAAAAAGATGCATTTTGTAACTTCCAGTTTTGGATCCAAGAAAAGGAAAGTTTCTATTGTGATTTATCTACTTGTGAGTTCCAATATGATCTCAAGTCAAACTCAACCCACTACAAGTGTAAGGATGTTTCGTGTAAATGTATCCCTGGGAGAATGCTTTGTGGTGAGTCTGGCTCAATTGATATTTCGGATTTCTTGACTGAAACAATCGAAGGCCCTGGTGATTTCTCATGTGATATTTCAAAGAAAGATTGCAGATTTTCCGAACCAAGTATGGATGATTTGATATTGTCAGTTTTTGGTGATAAACACATAACTCTTCATTGTGACTCTGGTGAATGTTTACATTATAGTGAAATACCAGGATATGATATACCAAAGAATCCAGCCTTTAGTTTAAAAACCATCATATTGTCCGGTTTCATAGTTGCTAGTGTTGCTGGTTTCCTTTTGCTTGCTTCGATTTTCATTCAAAAATCTCCTTTATTCAACACTGCTTCGATAAGTCTTGACGAATTAGATTCTGATGATGGGTCTGATGATAGCTTATTGAACTATACACCTGCTACATTAACTTTTGAAAATGTCTCATACTTTATCAATGGTAGAACAATCTTAAATAATGTATCTGGTATTGTGAAACCAAGGGAGATGTTAGCAATCATGGGTGGTTCAGGTGCTGGTAAAACTACATTGTTAGACATTTTAGCGCAGAAGAATAAGAATGGCATTATTGCAGGTGATATCAGAATTAACGGGGCTATAGTTCCCAGACATAACCTGAAAAAAATTATTGGTTTTGTAGATCAAGAAGATTATTTGCTACCAACCCTCACAGTTTATGAAACTGTTCTGAATAGTGCATTGTTAAGGCTGCCTAGATCTATGTCATTCAAAGCTAAAGAAAGAAAAGTTTATGAAGTTTTGAAGGAATTGAGAATCTTACACATCAAAGATAGATTGATTGGATCCGACTTTGAAAGGGGTATTTCTGGTGGCGAAAAGAGAAGAGTTTCTATTGCTTGTGAATTAGTCACATCACCCTCTATTTTATTTTTGGACGAACCTACGTCTGGACTAGATGCTAACAATGCAAGTAACGTTATCGAGTGCTTGGTTAGACTTTCTCGTGATTACGAAAGGACCTTGGTTTTCACTATTCATCAACCAAGATCTAATATTGTCTCGCTATTCAATAAACTGGTTTTGTTAGCAAATGGTCAACTTATTTTCTCCGGTGAAATGATCCAATGCAATGATTTTTTACTTAATAGTGGTTACAAATGTCCTAAAGGTTATAACATAGCTGATTATTTGATTGATATCACATTTGACGAAAAAAAACCAATAGATAAAAAAAAGGCTATTTTAAGTGTTGCAGGTGTTGATGAGGAGAATGCTGATTTTGAGGAAACTGAAAATGATGAAGACATTCATAGGCTAAGAAGTTCAAGCAGTTCCAGTGATATTCAACGTGAATGGGAACATTTTGCAGTTCATAGAGACCACGCTGGATTCAACAAGGATGATAGAACTAAAGAAAATCAAAAAATTTACGAAATTTTCAAAGATTCTCAAAACTCTGAACTATTAAAAGAAGAAATCGAAACTGCAAAAGTTAATGCAGCTGATATCGATTTTGGAAACAACTATCAAAAGGCAAGTTTCATTAGTCAACTTGTTATCTTATCTTCTCGTACTTTTAAAAATGTTTACAGAAATCCAAAACTTTTGTTAGGAACATATATTTTGTCATTATTTATGGGTTTATTTTGTGGTGCTCTATATTATCATGTTGATAATGATATTAGTGGTTTCCAAAACAGACTAGGGTTGTTTTTTTTCTTCCTATCGTTCTTTGGTTTCTCCACATTGACCGGTCTTCACTCATTCTCAATCGAGAGAATCATTTTCTTAAAGGAACGCTCCAACAACTATTACCATCCGTTAAGTTATTACATTAGTAAGATTGTCTGTGATGTTATCCCATTGAGGTTGTTTCCACCTATATTGTTAGCAAGCATTGCTTATCCTTTAATAGGATTAAATTTTGAAGAAAATGCATTCTTGAAATGTCTTCTCATTCTTGTGTTGTTCAACCTCACTGTCTCTGTGGAAATTTTAATTATTGGCATCCTAATTAAAGATTCAAGTAATGCAACTATGGTGGGTGTTTTGGTATTGTTGTTTTCCTTATTGTTTTCAGGTTTATTTATCAACACTGAAAGTCTAAAGTTTGAATTCTTACAATATTTTAGTATGTTCCACTATGGGTATGAAGCTTTAGCTGTCAACGAAGTTAAAACTTTGACATTGAGAGAAAAAAAGTATGGACTTTCAATAGAAATTCCGGGTGCTACAATCTTGAGTACTTTTGGTTTCAATGTTGGTGGACTAGTCATGGACATCGTATCTTTAGGTTTATGGATGGTTGTTTTTTTAATGCTTGGTTATGCAGTATTGCACTATCGCGTTGTCGAAAGAAGATAACATAATCCGAAAAAATAGAAAAAACTCTTGTTAATGTCCAAACTGTAGTGTGTAGGCATATTGATTGGTTAATGAAAAATATATTCAGTATAAATAATTATTAAAAAAAATAATGGCGACAACTGCAGGATTCGAACCTGCGCGGGTAAACCCAAAAGATTTCTAATCTTTCGCCTTAACCACTCGGCCAAGTTGCCTGTTATGAAAATCTAGACTTCTGTGAATATTCAAACAGAAAATAGAATTAGATATAAGAACTATCAAACTGATGCAAAGATTATCTTTATCTCAAGTAAGAACATTCTCAATAGACTATTAAATATATCGAGCGCTTGATGTTATATTGTTAACACTTAAAGCTCACAGTGGGATTCAAAACATGAAAATTTTGATTGGTTAAATGTTTTGCATAATTAAATGAGGGTACATTTTCAATATTACATGTCAATATTTTAATCCTTGAAATCCCATTAATTTATTATTAATACACAAAATCTATCTTTTCACAGGTTATCTTCTTTTTGGTCCACGGATTGGAGGAGGAGGTTTAACATGGTTTGGATCGAACATTGGAGCGTTTCTCAGTAGTTCAGGAACAACGAAGAATCTGATATTTGAGCCCCTTATAAACACATGGTCCAAATGTGTCACTTTACCTTCCCTTGATGTTACTGTTATGTCATTCAGTTGGACATTCATGTTATCTTCTGCTGTTCCGATGATAGTTAGTATTAAGCTATGGTGATGGAGAAATTTACTCACACTCTATCAGTTTTCCACGGTAAGTTTCGCCAGAATTTAGTTCTAGAGACACAGTATGACCTTGTGCTTCATTCAGAAGTTTTACAGGAACTCCAGACATCTCACCCTTTAAATTGAATTGAACTTGCTTTCTCTAACTTTAAGCTCAAATCTGTTTAGTTGATTGTTTTTTATTTATATATGAAAATTGATATATGTTGATTTCCTAATTGGGAAATAAAATATTCAAAAAGCTTTCATCAAAAATCTCCTTACTTTACTTCTTTTTTTCGAGCTAGAACAACAAAAACAAAGAAAAAGCGTCTTAAACAGAAGTAATTCCACTCAGAATTCTACCAAAATCTGCCAACTAAAACATACAACAAAAATGCCAAAAACGTGAAAGCTAAGAAGCATCAAGGTGTTCGTTATTTGTCAAATTTCATCAAAGAACACAAGTCTAGAGACTCTACTGTTCACGATTCACTGTTATATTTGCTAATATCGAACAACTCCACTGATAATGAAATCCTAGTCCTGAGATACTTGGAGGAATATGGTTCTCAATTCTACTACAACTCTGACTTTGTACTAAGATTATGTCTAAAGTTTAACAAGATCAGGTCTGCCGCTTCAATTTACTCGAATTTAGGGTTCTACGAAGACGCCGTCAATCTCTCTTTAGAAAATGATATGATTGATCTTGCCATGATTCTTGCGGATAAACCAGATGAGGACAAGATTCGGAAATTTCTTTGGTTAAAGATAGCTGAGAGAAAGATTTCATCAATTAGACCTTCAGAAAATGAAAACATCACCAGTGACATATCAAAATACAAAGAAAAATTGCAAATCATCAAACCAGGTGAATCTTGTTTTATTTGTGGCTTTTTGTTAACATCTAGAAAATTTTTCGTCTTCCCATGCAACCATGCCTTTCATTCTGATTGTTTGATAAAAGAAATCCTGAGATCAAATGATTACGCTACAAAAAAGAGACTAGAATTTTTACAGAAAAAGTATCTATCAAGTAAACAAGAAAAAGGTTCCAAGTTTGTCAATAGTCCAGACGTTGATAATTTGCTTTCGAAGAGATGTCCGTTGTGTAGTGATCTCAAGATTGACACCATTGACCAAGAGTTTGGTAATGATGCTAATAAGGATGATTGGGATATCTAGTTACTAGTTAAAAAAAAAAGGCTCACAATTTAATAAAATGTATTATAAACGCTGTATTCTTGAACGAACAAAAAAATAAAAATAAAAATAAAAATAACAGCAATAGATCTAATTCCTCAATCATACCTGTTTGAGAAGTAATATAATTACCAAGGAGAGATATCACCATCGTATTTTAAGAATTTCCCATTATCTTCCTTTGTCAAACTGTTAAAGAGTTTAATTTGTAGCCTTGCAGACTCAGAGGGATCGATGATTTTAACTATTTCGTTACCAAAAGTATCAGCGTTGGATTTTGCATACCTATCAACACATTCGTCACCCATATCAGTTGTAACAACACCTGGATGAACAACAATAGCAGTATATCCCTTGGGGCCCAATTCATAGCTCAGTACTCTCAAAGAATAGTTTAAAGCAGCTTTTGATTGACCATATGGAGGCATAATAATTAAACCATTAGTAGTTATTCCTCCAGCAATACTTGATGTCCAAATGATCTTCTTTGTAGCCTTCTTTTCCAAATATGGGAGGACGATCTGTGTAATTAGTATTGGTCCGAGTGTATTTGTGAAGTAATGTCTAATCCAGACGTCTCTTGGAATTTTAGTGATAGAGTTATAAGCAGCATCTTCAAGGAGTGCTGCATTAGAAATGAAAGTGTCGATACCGTCTGGAGCTATGTTTTGTAGTTGGCCATCTAACTTAGAAATTGACTCCTCATCAGCAACATCTAAAGTGACAATCTTGACGTTCTTTGTAGAGTCAGCAAAGTTTTTTAAATCCTTTGCCTTGGATGGATCACGACACGAAGCGATTATAGTACCTGAGGGTTCTTCCTTGGACAGTTGTTTGACAAGTTCAAATCCAATCCCACGGTTTCCACCAGTAATAAAGTAGACTTGGCCTGACATTGTGCTTTTGTACTTTTGTGCCTTTGTGCCTTTGTGCCTTTGTACTATGCCAATATTTAATCAAGAGTCATTCAAAGCAAATATGACCCTCTTATATAGTCTTTTTTTTGGGGTTCTGATTTTGCCACCACTATACCATACTCCTCCTTTGACTAGTTCGTATTGCAGCTGATAATTTGGTCCTCCTTTTGGACAAGTCATAACAATAAACAGATATGAACGAATACGAACTGATAGGTACAACAACAACTATGCATTTGTTTGGAAAAATGCGATATTTCACTTCAGCCTGTATATGTTTTCTGTCTTCAATCATACCCCTCTATTCCAGTCTTTCCATTTCCCTGTGACCCTCTTAACACTAACAATGGTTCAGCAATATATAAATCTTTAGAAACCTAAGACTTGAGACATATGTTGATCACTTTTTGGTCCATTGCCTATCCAAACATGCACACTTATCCAACTGGTTTTCAAAAATGTAAGCCCCTCAAAATATTGAAACAAAAACATACAATCAGTATACATCTCTTGGTGCTCTGTTATCACCTATTTCTTATCAGACATCCTGTAATTTATTCATTCTAATACAATATTTGATATAAATAAGAACTATACAATAAATTCGCGAATTTCTTTTTCCGATAGAAAGAAAAAACAACAAAAGCTCATCAAAAGACAACAAGAACAACACTCAAAAGCAGCCTTGGAAAACTAAGAAAAAAAGAGTAAGAATGTCACAAGGTCATACCGTGAACGGTAAAACAACCGATATGGATGTGGATTTGGACGTTGACGTTGAAGACGAGGACATTTTCAATGATAATGTCGACGGCACCGAAAATAAATGAAGATAGCTTCGGCTTTTAATGCTTCGGTTGTCAGTACCCATAATATAGTAAAAACGTATGCGACATCTAGTACTTAAACTAGTATTCACTCATGCTATATTTTAGACTTCATCCAGCTTTATCCCCAATACCATTGGTTATTTCTATCCAGCGTATTGCTTTTAAGGTAGTTCCTAGTTAGTTTAGTTATCAGAAGTCATTGATGTTCATCAAATTACGACTATTAACATACTCCTCAGACTATTCTATAACTCAAATTAACTGAATCTCAGGGATACTACTGCATGGTCTAGAGAAGAGCTGTTGTTTCTTGTTGTTTTTCACTCTTAAATTCCAATTCCGATAAATCGGAATTATCGCAAATTGTTGCCCGGACGATTCTTTTTTTTTTTGTGTCAAAAACCATCAAAATCACTTTGTTTTGACTATACTATAATACGTGTCATAGAAGTTCTGGGGAGTCTCAAGTCTCCGGCTTGTTACAATAATTATCAGGGTCAAAATATTGTTAGCCGCTGTGAAGGATATCCCCAAAAATATTGCCTCACACTATGTCCACTGGTGGATTAGAATGTAAGATTAATCATGACATATCCAAACACAAAATAATTGATACAAATATTAATTTCTTTGTAGATCTATCGTAACTATGTAATGTTTATTTATGTGTGGTTAGTGTTCCTTTTCATATCTTATATCACATCAGCCATATTATGATTTTCAAGATCAAGATTGTTTAAAAATATAGAAAATATCGAATATTAAATATTAAATATTAAATATTAAATACTCAACTTAGTAAATATATATTTAAATCAGTATCATTATTATTATTGTATATCTGAGATGTTATATTGACTAGCACACATTGAAGGATGCATCATTTGTAGGATCAGATGCTGGCTACCCATTATTTCTTTCAAAAGTTAGGTATTGGTATTTATAAATTTAGATAAAGTGATATTGGTTATATAAGTAAAAAAAAATATAAATGCCCAACGCGGGGCTCGAACCCGCAACCGTACGATTAAGAGTCGTACGCGCTACCGATTGCGCCAGCCAGGCAGATATAAACTTTTGCGAAGCTACCTTAGTAATCAGAAAAACAAAACTTTTGGTAAGAGCACATAATAAGAGATCTAAAGCTCTATTTATGTTGAGTTGAGGAAAAAGCTATATTACGGCTGATTATAAGCTCCAGGTTGTTCTAGGTTAAATTTCTCTATCACAATGCTCTCGGTTTTATCAAGACCATTGTTTCCCTATTAAGTAAGGTTAATTGTCGATAATTATTAGCTCAGTTTGAGAAACATAGTATAATTAGGTCATTACGTAGTAATATATCAGTAGATGTAAAAGGACAATGCATATTGGTGGTGACAGAGGCCTATTTATTCGAAGATCAATCCCTCAAGTCAGAATGACCAAGTGATATATCTTCACAAAAATTCAAGTATTATATTGTTTTTTTAGTCTTTAGTGGCTCAAAAAGTTAAATATCACCGCTCTTTAGCTTGAAGGATTTGCCTCTAACAACAATTTTTTTATTTTCATCGTCATCTAGCTGAAAAATGTTTCTTAGGTCTAGCTTTCTTAATGCGTAAAAAGATATTTAAAGTTTAGAAACATCGAAATTAATCCCATCAAGAAACATTGATCCTGAGGTTCGATCATACATCGTCAGACTTGTTTCTGGATACAGCTTCCTCTCTTCATAGCGTGTGATTCTATAGAAAAAAGTTGTTTGAGTCAGAATTATCTGTCAACCAAGATTAAATAGTTCCAAGGACATGTAAGTGATTTCTTTTATTGAATCTCTTGGAAACTGTGAAAGGTACACTGTATAAGTTAAGACAGTTGAGTTTGAGTTTATATTGACAGGAATTCAGGTCAGAAGAAAGAAATATTTTGAACTCACGAAATCTCATCATTTGAAATTATTGTTGTGGTTATCAATGCTTTGCATAGTAAATTTGTTGTTAAATAATACCGTACTTTTGTGATTTGTTATTACAGTACTTTTTGTTTTCCCGATAGATTTTTGCGTTGCAAATATATAAAAATATCGCTCATCGGTGATTATTTTATATGTTTATATATTTCGAAGATTTTTTTAGTCGTGACTCGAGATATAGTCGTATCATAGGGTCTTTAAAAGTGGCATTATTACAGAGAATAAATTGCATGTTATCAGTTTCTGCATTTTGACACGATTACTCGATGGCCATAACTTAAAATGCGGCATATTTCAAGATAGCTTGAACTTGAATTTCAATGACGGCATCACCAGATAATTCCTTAAAAAGCAACAACTGCTTAAGTTGGCCGGGTTAACATCAACAAAATGAACGTTATATCCATATTTTGTTATCTTTTAAAGCTTTAAACTCTCAAACAAGAGTTGCCTGGCTGGCGCAATCGGTAGCGCGTACGACTCTTAATCGTACGGTTGCGGGTTCGAGCCCCGCGTTGGGCATTCTTTTTTTGCTGTTTAAATATTTGCTAAACTTTGGAAAATCAAAATCATAGTTAGATCCTCATATCGTCTACAGTAGTATGATCATTAAATTCTCTATTAATATATGTATATATATATATATATATGTGTGCAAGTTCTATTTTGATGTTGATAATAAGTGAGCTAATAGCTCGAGGATATCATCTGTTTCTTTAGATGAATATGCTGAATCTGAATTATATGTAGGGTTTTCCAGTTGTGTTTTGATGGTTTTATCGACAAGACTTCTCAACTCTTTAACTAGCACCGCATTTTTACACCACGTCTTTATTGGAAGCCATGAATCAAGAACTATACCTGGTGATTTTCCACCTGAAGAAAATGTAGTCAAATCGAATGATATTGGACCACCAAATAATAAAACAGATAATGTTGAAGTTGGTGTAACATCTCTTAAATAAAGTTTATTCGTCATTGTAGAAGAATTATAAGTTATAAATGACGTTTTCGTAGCTTGATTTTTAGGTTTTCTAATTGTCGGAGTCAAATCAATCTTACGATTTTGTAATTTTTCAAACTCAATTAATCCATCTTCTCTTTCACTTTTCAATTCATCCAAATCAGATTGTTGAATTTCTTTAACACTAGTGTCGAATAAGACAGAAGAAGGATGTATGAATGATCTAGTGGCCGGTAATTCTTCAGGTGATATTTGAACGATTTCTGAACTTTGTAATTTATTTAATTGGGTAATATATTCTTCATTTCTGACCCAATATTTGATCAACTTTGCATCTGAGTCAATCTGAACAGAGCCTGAAGCAGTTGACAAGTATTTTTGATCAGGAAATTGCACTCTAGCAACTTGAGGATAGAAAGCACCAGTAATTATCGCTTTTAGAATTGACAAATTGCCACTGTTTTCATTCATTTGTTTATTTCCTTCTCTATATTTCATTGGGAGAAATCCTAAATCCTCCAAGTTTGACAATAACTGCACTTTTGACGATTTTATTTCATTCAGTTTAGTGAATGATAAATAATTATCATTCATAAACTTCTTTCTCTCTGATGATTGTTGAATTGAGAAATATTTTTGAACTATTAAAACCGAAGATAACAAATCACCAAGATCTTTGGTTTTAGAAATTAAGTTTTTAACATTATCCCTCAATTCAAAACTTTTGCTAAAAGGCGATCCAACACCTAAAACTGAAGCAATCAAAATACCAAAATCAACACACCTGAATATTATTGAATAAATAATTAATTTCCCATGCTTCGGATCAACAATAGGTAACAATGAAATATATTTCCCCAATTCAGTCAAATCATCATATTCATCAATCAAACCAGAACATTTCAAAATCTCTTCAGATTTTTTTAGAGAATTTAATGGAGGTGGATCAATAGCAGTATTTAAAAACCCAACAACATTTTTAATTCCCATAGATTTCACCACCAAATATAAAGAGTCAAGATTAATTCTTTTCATTTCTGGAACAGGTGAATCTTTCATTGAATCGTACGTATCTTTTGTGAACAATTTATAAGAGACACCATGTGAAACTCTCCCTGCACGGCCTCGTCTTTGTTTTGCTTCGGCTTTTGATTCGAATGATTCGACCAATTTTGTAGTATTATCAGTGGAGCTATAACTGATAGATTTAACACGACCTGAATCGATAGTAGCAACACAATCATCAATGGTGATTGAGGTTTCTGCAATGTTGGTAGATGCTATGATTTTTCTCTTTCCATGAAATTTTTCAAAAACTCTCGACTGTTCTTGTGGACTTAAGGCAGAATGCAATGGTAATATAGCAGAAGGGCTCTTGAAATTGTTTTGTAATGATTTGATACAATTGTTAATCTCAGCAACACCAGGTAAAAAAATCAAAATTGAACCAGGATTTCCTGAATTTTTTAAATCTTCATCAATTTTTGACACCAATGATGAAATCAGATCATAATTGATATTCCCCATTTTGAAAAACTTTGAATCAGATCCTGGAGTAATCCATTCATTTTCAACTTGAATTTTAAAATCAGTTTTTTGTAAAACGTGACCTAAATAATAATCATCAATAGGAAAAGTACGACCTTTAATATGAGAAGTTTCTAACCCAGTGAAATACGACTTAAAAGTGGAAACATCAACAGTGGCACTCATCAGGACAATCTTCATGTTTTTATTTTTTTGTAAAAGTTTTTTGATCATAATAATAATTAAATCAGTTTCCATTGATCTTTCATGAACTTCATCAATAACCAAGATGGTGTTATTCAAAAAATCATCACCACTCTGCATGAATTTGACAAGAATACCAGTGGTTAAGAATTTAATCTTTGTATCTCTATTAGTTTTGTTCACTCCTCTAATGATATATCCAACCTCTTGTCCAACTTTACTAGCACGCTCATCTGAAACTCTTTCTGCCAACCCAATGGCTGAAATTCTTCTTGGCTGAGTACATAAAATTTGAGTTTTATAATCGCCTTTAGAATACAAATCATCCAAAATGAATTGAACCAGTTGAGTTGATTTACCCGAACCGGTTTCACCAGTAATCAAACTTATTGAATTGGAGTTAATAACTTTCATTAACTCATGTTGAACTTCCCATGCTGGTAATTTTGCCCTAATGGTTTGCATTTTGAGAAATTCTTGAGTTTTGGTTCGTTGAAGATAATCGGATTTTATAACTTCGACATTTGGACTTGATCTAAAAAATTTCCGCTCTTTTAATCCTGATGATTCAGTAATCTCTAAATCTTGCAAATCATCATGTAATTTTGGGTCTTCTAATAATGGTCCTGGATTTTCTATTATGGATTCGCTGTTTTGTTCCAACCAATCAACAAGGGAAAAAATATAACTATCACCTATCAAATTGTCAATGGCATACCTTGCTAATTTGTGGTTTAGTTTCAATTTGATATAGTTTGGTAGTTTATGGGACGGATCAATAGTGGAGATAACCAGACCTGCTAAGTCATAAGGATAATTTTGTGATTTGAAAACGGTTAATGTTAAAATTTCATTAAATTTAACGGTGACTGATTTGTCATTTAATATTTCTAGTTTACCAGGCTCATAAATTAGAGATAAGCTTTCAATTTCCTCTTTCCAAATATCATTTGAAAAATCATGAAGTTCTTCATCATTAATTTTTTTAGAATAATCATAATCTGAAAAATCCCTAGTTAAAGCAATTATAGCTTCATTTAAGTCAGAGTTATTGTTATCCAAATAATAAATTGCCTCAGATCTTGATACACCAAATTCAATGACTTTTCTCAAAACTATTTCATTTTTACTTGCTAAAGTCACAGAATCATTAGAATATGAATCCAAGAAGAATTGAGGTAGATCATCATCAGGAACGTTGAACAAGAGAAAAGATAATGGATCCTGATATTTTAGTGCTTCAACAACATGTGATTCTCTAAAACCTAACGACAATAGTGATTCTTTTGAAAATTTTGAATCGTTTTTCGAAATCTTCCAAGGAACATAAGATCGAAGAACCTTTTGAATTGTTTCTCTTTCTTTTATACTAAAATTGAACGTTGTGGCTGAATCCCATGTCTTTTTTGGAAATTTAACAACACGTTCTTGTATAGTAGATGGTGGTCTTTTGACGGGTTTTTGCTGAATGGAAGGAGAAGGAGAAGAAGAAGAGGATTTCTTAACGGATGTTATCACAATTGGGGCCTTTTTAACTTTAGATTCGTTATTCAATTTCACTTGTTGTTCTTTTTGTTTAGATTGCAAAGCCTTACGCTGCTCCAACACAACTTTGAAAGGATCATTTGAATACAATGAATCATGTTTTGACCGATTACTCTGTAACAGTTGTTTTCTTTCATTTTCTAATTCTGCCCAAACATCTTTAAACTCTCTGGGTAGAACCATATGAAGACTCTTGTTGAAACATACTCTATGCAAAGCAACAGTAGCAGCGAAATACCTTGCTTCTATTGGGGTTTCTTCCGGTTTCAAGTTATGTTTGACCTTAACGTTGATGATCTCTTTAGTCTTTGGATCGGTCCAGCCTAGAACAGCAGTGGCTATTAGCCCATCCTTGACTTTGAACATATCGTATTGGACTTTCTCCCATTTTGAGCGTTGAGCGTGTTCATGAAGCAAACTAATTGGTGTTTTCCCACTTGATGGTCTTGCGGTAACTGCTGGTCTTTGATTAGCAAGTGGTTCTTCTTTGGAGTTCTTGGAGTCAGATTTCACTGGCTTGTTCTTTGTATTAGTAGGAGACACATCCTTTGGTGGTGTCTTTGTGGATTTCTTTGCCATTTAGGGATCAAAATGTTCGAACTATTTTCTTTTCAATGGCCTTCCTCATCACCATTTAATTTTTTTTTTCTTGTTTTATTTGTCCATGGAAAAGCAAAACAAAACAAAACAAAGCAAAAGCAAAATCAAAATCAAACCAAAACCAAAAGAGAACTAGAGAGAATTGATTAATACTTGATCAATTAAGTATCGAGAAACTACAAGTATATCTGAATAATCAAGAAAAGACAAACAAGTTCATTAAATGTATATAAAATAAAAATACTTGGGGAAAAAATAGTACAATTAAGCCTTTAACAAGGTAGTGATAGTGTCTTCCAAACTGGATGGTTTGGTTAAAGAAGAGTAACGTTCGTAGACTTTACCTTTCTTGTCAATCAAGAATTTTTCAAAGTTCCATTTAATACCTTTGAAACCTAACAAACCAGATTTTTGGGATTTTAAGTAGTTGTAAACTGGATCAGCATTGGAACCATTGACATCAACTTTTTTCAAAATTGGGAAAGAAACACCATAGTTCAATTGACAGAAAGATTGAATTTCTTCTTGAGAACCAGATTCTTGGTGACCAAATTGATTACATGGGAAACCTAAGATGACCAAACCTTCGTCTTTGTGTTTTTTGTATAATTCTTCTAATTCAGCGTATTGAGGAGTGAACCCACATTTAGAAGCAGTATTGACGATAAGAACAACTTTACCTTCTAATTGTTTAAAAGGGAAAGGTTCACCAGATTTATCAGCAGGAGCAAGGTCGTAAAAAGCAGACATTATTGATTTATTAGATAATATAACACAACTATCAATAGATATCAAGTAAATGAATAATGAGAGAAGAGAGAAGAGAGAAGAGAGAAGAGAGAGAAGAGAGAGAGAGCAAAATTTAATAAACAGAGAGATTTCTCAACTTTTATAGTGAAATTGGGAATAAATAAACAAAATTCGGTAAATCTTCAAAAAAAAAAAAAAAAAAAGAGAGAGAGAACGGATATTTGTCATCTGAAAGCTGCAGGTAAGAAAAAAAAGGGCTTGCAGAGAAAACTAAACGGTTTTTTTTTGTGGCTTTGAACGTTAAGAGAGATTAAGAGCTTTAGAAGGGAGAGATAGATAGATAGATTGATTGATTGATTGATAGATTGATTGATATGTAGAGAGTGTATATGGAGAGTGTATATGGAGAGTATTTTTTACAGTGTTTTGTTCACCTTGATCATCATCAGTCAAGGAATTCAAGCATAGCCACCGAGGGGATGGATATGATGATAATGGGATGCGGAATGGATAAGCAGAGTTTGATACCATTATTATTACCATTATTATTACCGCTAATTACTACTACTACTACTACTACTATTATTATTATTACTATTATTATTACTATTATTACTACTACTATTATTACTACATCTAATGGAGTGAATATCCGTTAATTGATACTTCTAAAGTTCAATAGTCAAAGTTTAATCCTAACTTTATGGTTAAATTAAGATAACAAAAGGCCTCGGCAACAGGTTTTAAAAATTTGAATTAAACTAAATTAAAAAAAAAAAATCATCATACACTAAAATTTATTACTGCTAAAATTTATTATTGTTTTTTTTTTTAATTTTGTTTTTTTTTATTAGTAATACTTTTATTACTATAGAAGATTCTAGACTGGGGAATTATTAGAAATAAATTAAACTAAATTAAAGAAGGAGGAAGAAGAAGGATCAAATCTTTATTGTTCAATCGGATCAAATTTCAAATTTCAAATTTCAAATTTCAATATCGTTAAAATTCATTCCATTCCATTCCATCAACCTTCCATCAACCTTCCATCCTTCCTTACCTTTACCTTTACCTTTATCTCCTTACTTTATCTCCCTTCTCCTTCTCCTTTTCCTTTTTCATCAGTATGGTATGATCATTTTCAACGAGATTGATTCTCGGTACTCGGATAAAACAACTTTATAGCCTGATAATAACAGTCATCGGAATAACGCAATCTTATCACACTATTATGGATCACACCAGTGTGATCCATATATTAGATTGCAATCATCAGATCGGACCTTTGTTATTTTCAATTGCTAAAAAGAGAGTTATTAAGCTGATCATATATACATATATATGTATATATGTATACACAAGACAGTATTTACGCCATCCACTTACTCTTATCTACCTACCTACCTACCTATCCATTAATTTGCACTCAACCTACATTTTAACTAGTGATATAAATCACGATATGTATGATTAAAGCTGTCTAATGCGATATATTAATTGGTCTTTGCAACAAATGTCCCATTCTTTCAATCTTCGTTCTTAAATATCCATCAACCTCATTAGAATGAATCCCATGCTCACCATTATTGGTCCAAGCCAGTGGAATCATTGGAACTCGTTCTTTAACCCTGACTAACCTATCTCTCCCTTCAACAGCAATGATCTTATCTGGATTATTAGTCAACAATTTGATATTGGTCAATCCTAAGTCTATTAAAATAGCAGTAGCGAGAGAGAACGATCTCGCATCAGCTGGATGTCTCAATAATAAATTCGCTTGCACGGTATCTGCTCC
Source organism: Wickerhamomyces bisporus (assembly GCA_024271855.1). Lineage (NCBI taxonomy): Eukaryota > Fungi > Ascomycota > Saccharomycetes > Phaffomycetales > Wickerhamomycetaceae > Wickerhamomyces > Wickerhamomyces bisporus. The sequence continues at coordinate 55,417 of JANBXE010000023.1, forward strand.
TAAATCTTGCAAGTTGTAAGCTTTTAATTTTTCTCCTAATCCAATCCCACGTCCTTCTTGTCTTAAATAAACAATACAACCGCGTCCTTCTTTCCCCATGATACGCCCAGCTTCATCAAACTGTTCTCCGCAATCACATCTTGCAGACCATGCTGTCTCTCCAGTGTAACATTCAGAATGGATACGTACCAATGTTGCCTGCTCTTCTTCGCTCAATTCATTCAATACATTACCATCTTTATCAAAATTTAATTCTTCTCCTGTCTTATCGTCTTTATCGGCAATTATTCTTCCTGGTCTAAGTTTCCCAATATACGCTCCCCTTGTCATTCTATCACTTTGTGTCTCATTTGGTCTTTTCTTAAACAGTGATTTTGATCTTATTTTTTCTCCAAAAACTATTGCTAGATGCTCTTTATTATCAACGTTATTTGAGTATAAATGGAGGAAAATGTCATGACCTCCAGTGGTTGGTATTCTTGCACGAGCAATACATTGTACTATTGGTAATTCATCCGGAAGTTCTTTTCTCTTTTGTTTCAGGTTTTCATCGCTCAACAATTCATCTTGTAGGACAGGAACACCTAACGGAGTTGAAGGAACAGTCGTTGTTGGGGTCACAACAGGAGACAAAACTGACAAATCTTCAAAAAGCGACTCTTTAACATGTACTGGAATTGGCTGTTGCATGATATTTGATTAGTATTAGGTTGGTATGTCTTGGATATATATATGTCTTTGTTGGGATAAAGAATCTGTTTAAATAAGAAGTGGATTTTTCTTTCTAAAACAAAAACCAATAAAAAAAAAAGGGAGACGAGTGGTGAGTTATACCAAAAGTTTTTTTTCTTTTTTTTTTTAAAATATTATGGGTTTGGAAGATCTATATTTGCAGAAAATATGGGATAGGATCAATACTGTCAACGGGTGGAATATTGCACTAAATTTTTTTTTTTTCTTGATTTTGAAGTCCAAAAGTAATTTTAAAGGTTTGATTTGGACTCGAGAATTGGAAATCAATTGGGTTAAAAAAAAAAAAAAAACAAAAAAACAAAAAAACTGTGGCCGAAAGATTGAGAAGGAGTTCTTTGTCCCTTTTTGATAGTACTTTTTGATAGTTTAAATTTAATGATTTTATTCTAAAGTAGGGGAAGAGGAATGAACTTATTAGAGTAAAGAAAGAAAGAGAGAAAGAAAGAAAGAAAGAAAGAAAGAAAGAAAGAAAGAAATAGATAGATAGATAAATGAGGCTATGTAATAGAGCAACTTTTTATAAACTTTATAGAAGATCTATTGGTCCTTTTAAAAGATGGCGTTGATGAACTTAAACCATTCATTGATTATCGGCTTACTAAACAAGTTTTTTTGTTAAATGCTTTTTATTGTTTCGCGAATTTATAAAAGTATTTAAAAAAATGACTAATTTATGAATAATTCAAATTCAATGCTGTTTTAAATTGGATGCAGAAAAGAATTAGAGATTCATTCAATTGGAATTCCTGTTGTTTAAAGAGTGAAATGCAACTATTAGTCAAACTCTTTTATTATGATTTCTAGTTACTTTCCATTTCAGGAATTTAATCTTTTGAAACTTCATCATCATCATCATCATCATCATCATCATCATCATTTGAGCCCTGTGATTCTGACCGCGAATTATAGCAATGTATAATCTTTTTTTTTTTTTTTTTTTTATTATTATAACCCAATTTCAGTATGGTTTTTCTGACACATAAACAAACCTTCAATCTTTGCATTCTTAACTCGTACAAATGATGGTTGCGTTTACTAGAAAGCAAATCCTCATTGGCTCGGGATTAATTGTTTCAACAGCTATTATTGGCAGCAGAAATTTTTGGTGGACACCTAGAAAAGTACTTGAACCACCTGCTACAACTAAGCAAGGTAATAGAATATTCTTGCCAGTCAGATACGAAAATGAATTGGAAGACTTGCTATTGATCAAAAGGCCAATATTGTTAAACTTCACCATCAGGGGTGATCCATATTGTAATAAAGTTACCGGTGCGTTACAGAGGATCGTGGCGTACGAGACTGATAAGAAGATCAACATGGTTGATATTGAAACTGATGAACAAGGAACAAAAGATCTATTACCAAGATTTGGAGTTAGAAATATTCCTACAGTGGTTGCTGTTAGAAAGACTCTTCCAGTTGAACAATACGTTGACCAGAAACTATTAGAAGATCCAGAAAATGATGTTGATTGGGAAAAACTAAAAACATGGATTGAGAAAAACGCTGATTCTGAAGATTCTTAGAGGTTGCAAAAAAAACCAAAAAAAAAAAACCAACAAAAAAATTAATTAGATCTAATTGAGTTTATCTGGTGACCATATCTCAAGGATACAGTCATAGAAACTACATGTAGCAACCTCATCACCTTTTGGACTCCAATCACATCCATATACCATACTCTCATGTAAATCTTTAAAATATCTTTCAACATTAGGCTTTTTAGTAGTTGAATCAGAACCGATGATTCTGGCTCCATCGTACATACAACACGTCAGTAATCTATTATCACCAGTTATAGGAGATGGTTGAAATCTCCAGACACCACCACCCAATTTCAATTTCTCTTCAACTTTTGGAACCAAACCTGAAATCAAACCAGATCCAGGAACTACCCTTAGATCCAATGATCTCAAATTGTCATCATATGAGCCGGTCCATAATGTATATGGATCATTGACAAACCAATCACCAACCCCATGATGATTCCCAGGTTGACTTGTTTGAATCGCAACGACTCCAGCTTCATGCGTCCTTTTTGCGTTGAAAATACTCATATTATCAGGCTCCCTTGAATCATGTGCAATTAATGAGCCATCATCACCCCCTGTAAAAACAATATTACTCAATTCTGCGAAATTTCCAAAAGCACCTGTCCAACATTGTAAATCATGATTAGTACCAAAATATCTTGGTTCTGAAATCCCATTGGGAGTGAGGTCCACAAGTGAAGCATATCCATCAGTTGTGGTTAGCAACAGCCTATTCTTAACCGTCTGTGATACTATTATTGAAGTGATCAAAACATCTTTTTCGAAAAGTTGTGCATTGTGAATTATATTCAGTTTTAACTCATCTAAATCAAACTTCCAAACTCTCAAATCACCAGTAGAATGACCAGTGAAAAATATAGAGTCATCGTGAGGTGAAAATTTCAAATCTAAAATTGCGCTCTCAGTCGGTACTGAATCGATCAATTCTAACTTATTTGTAGATTTACGATATATCTCAATTGTTCCATGTCTAGAACCATCATCTTCTAGTTTATACGTCCCTAGAAACAATAACGTGGAATCTAAGGGATGGTAGCGAAGAGCACATGGTGGCAGCTTTGTGTTTGTACTGATAATGGTCTTAGAAACAGGATATTCCTTAGGGGTTGACATGCTGATTGTAGAACTGGTTGGGTTATTGAACAAAGAAATCTTTTATGCGACAAAAGTTTTTCTCGGTGAAGCTTTTTAACTTATATATATATATATATTCTCTACACTTTATATAATTGTAAAACTTAGAATATGTTCAAATAAATACCATGTATCGCTAATTATTGAAATTTAAAAAAAGATCGTACTTAATGAGAGCTAAAATGATCATAGTGTACTCTAATACAACTTTTAGATATATGTATAATTAAGCTATAAACCGGTTAGATTTTACCCTCGGATTTAAATATAAATTATTTTTTTTTCCCCTTCAAAGTGGCCATACCAAAATCACCACGAAAATGTAAACAAACCAAAAAAAATGAAAACATTAAAAGAAAACGCCAACAGATCTGAAACAGATATATATTTTGTTATAAAAGGAGCTAATTAAAGTACACGAAATGGTGAGTATTGTTCCTATTATAGCAGTGAAATTATATAGAGAAAGGTGCCACTAACACTGCGCCTGTGCACAATAGTCATCAAATACCAAAACTTACAAGGACGCTTTTTCATTATTCGACAAAAAAGGTACAGGAAAAGTCTCACCAGATGCTTTAGGAGATTTACTAAGAGCAGTTGGACAAAACCCTACATTAGCTGAGATTTCAGATTTGCAATCCCAAGTTTCTGGTGAGTTGGATTTTGAAACATATGTCAAGATCATTAATAGACCAGACGGGTTCAAGCCATTAGGTGAGCCAGAAGATTATATCAAAGGTTTCCAAGTTTTTGACAAAGAGGGAACCGGATATATTGGAGTTGGTGAATTGAGATATATTTTGACCTCCATTGGTGAAAAATTGTCCGATAGTGAGGTTGATGAATTGTTAAAAGGTGTTAATGTTACTAAGGATGGAAATGTTGATTATGTTGAGTTTGTTAAATCTATATTAGCTCAATAGATTAGGCGGATCATATACCCTAGACAGACTTTTTTGAGGATTGTTGTTTATTAGTTGCTATTTTTTTTTGGTTTTTCAATTCTTATATTATTTTGGTGTCGGATAAATACTACTTATTTTTGAATGATTAAAATCTTGTATATCACATTCTTTCTTTCTTTCGTTATATAATGGGTAGGAAATTTCCAATGATCATCATAGGGATTCCAAACACATCTCTTTTCAAAGTCCAAATACATGTTGTTCCTATTGTTGAATTATCGGGCGTTAGCAAAGTACAACTACCCATGGTAGCAGCTTTGAAATCACCATAAGCAATCGTACTGAACAGATCGAAATACTCAATTACAGAACTATCATCCATTAATTCCACAATAAAAGTAATCTTGTTTAACAATTGTTCTTTTGTCCAACCGGTCAGTATTGAAAATTCTTCAGAAACGTATGAAATTTGTCCTGTTCTTCTCCATACTATGGTTGGTGTTCCGGAAATTGAAATAAACTTATCATATTCTAACAACGTTCTTTGAAAACATTGTTCCATAAAGATTAAATCTTCCTCTTTCAAAGTATTCGTACAAGCGATAAACGATGGTCTATAACTTGCCATGCTTTTCGCCATCTGGATCAAGTCTGATCTATTGAAACGACTTCTTAAATATTGAATCAACGAATGGAAACCGGGGGTATATGGAAATGGCTTATCAATTTTGGCATATATATATTCAGCCTCTTTGAATCTTAACCCCCAATCGTTGTTATTTTGAGTTGAATTGGAGGAAGGAGTGTTCTCAGGTGAGTCATTGATAGCTATACTGAAACTTAAGGAAACGTTTTCATTCTTACCATGTTCGAGTTGAAGAGATTTCTCCGCTTGGATTGATTTCATGACTTCTGGGTATGTGACCAGTTGATCTTGTATGATTCCCAGCATGTATTGATTTATTGATTTATCTCCTTGGTTGAAAGTATTGTAGATATCATGTGATGTCTGGTATGGGATAGGACTTGACGTTTGTGAAGTATGGGATTGAGTTGAACTTTGTCTTAGCCTCGAAATTGCATGGTTATTATTGGCATCCAAGCTAGGTGGTGATAATGTATGTTCTGAATAACTTTGACCTGGACTGTGATTCATGCCCATTTCATCTTGACTGATTATGTGACTTAGAATAGAGTACTCACTATTAGCAGCATTAGACATAAATTTCGATCGACTTTTTCGATGCTGATTGGATGGGTTTTGCCGTTGCCGTTGTGTAGGTTCTGGAAGTGCAAATTGTGAGTTATTCAGATCATAAGTTGAAGGAATTGGTTGGTGATGATGAGGATGACGCGATGACGATGATGAGGACGATGAGTTGAGATGGTTGTTATGCTGCGACAAAACAGGAGGGTATAAATCATTTAGGTCTGAATTCAATTGTGGAGCAGAGGGGCTATATTCAATTTCAGTTAGAGATACTGAGGGATGTCTTGTTACAGGGCCAGTTTCTAACTCATCTGGAACGTCCATGAGATACTTTTTCTTTTTTCTAGGAGCATCAACACAAGTTGTATCTAACCCTCGAGTAACACATCTTTTGCATGGACGGGTCTCATCACAGGTCATGTGAGCTTTATGACAATGGTTACATGCTCGGGCAGTCTTCTTTCTTTTTGGTTTGGACCTGTGTTCCTGAGATTGAGTTATTAGTCTTTTGAGACTAGAAAACGGAAATATTTCAAACTTACCTTTGTAGTTTTTGAACTCATTTTTTTGGAAAATAATACCGTGTAGATGGGGTCTTGGTAGGTTTGACTAAATCAATGGATAAAAGAACTGAGGAAAGGAAAAAAGGCAATGGCAAACGGCTGACAATCTGAAAAAAAATTTACAGAAAACGGAACAGCAACGATGGAAATTGGTAGGGATAACGTACAGTGGGATCTTAACTGCTTAAATTTTCGGCTCTTTTTGAATTCTGATGCTCTATTTTTTCCACAGTGTAGCTACAGCAGTAACAATCATATTTTAAAAAACGTCTCGGATCCATTAAAAAAAAACCATCCATTAATAAAATGGGGTAAATTACAAAAGAGGAAATATTTCCTCTTTTGGAAAAAAGCAGTCTAATAATACGTTTATTTCATATATAAATAGAGCAGTTGATTTCCTTTCGTCTTATCTTACCTTTTTGAGTAATACAGACAATCTACAGAATCACAATACCTTTCTTTCTGAAATTAAAATTAGATTATGAAGCCCTGTGGGTTTTTTTTTCTTCTGCCATTTTCTATACGGGTTAATGAGCCTTTTTGATTTTCATCAAAATTTTTGCAAATATAAACTCATGAGAGAAGAGAACTAAAATAGCTTAAACCTTATAGTTTTCATTTATACACATACACATAATGAGTGAGATTGCTACCTCTTTTCAAAAACTTTCCTTAGCAGATGCTGAAAACGTTGATGCTTCTAAATTTTCTGAGTTGTCCAATGAAGAAAAAGCTATCGAGTCACAATGGAATACCTTGTCTAAGAGATTCCCAGAATCGATTGATCAACTGAATGAATCTTTGAAACTGAAAACTTACATTTTAGGTAATAAACCAAGTGCCATTGATGTTATTGTTTTTTCAAGAGCTTTGCCAATCGCTTCAAAATGGACTGGTGTTGATTATGCTTCAAAACGTCATATCTTGCGTTGGATAGATTTAGTTCAAAATACATTGGTTGAAGTTCCAGACGACTCAAAATTGAAAATTGATTTCACTGTTGAGGTCCCACGTGAAATTAAAGAAAAGAAAGAAAAGAAACCAGATGCTGCTGCCAAAGAAGCAGCTCCTTCAACTGAAGACTCTAACAAAAAGGACAAAAAACAGAAAGGTGGTAAACCAGACGAAGAAACTCTCAAGAAACTTAAAGAAGAAGCTGCCAAAGCTAAAAAAGAAAAAAAGGCTAAAGCTGCTGCTGAAGCTTCCAAAAAAGCTGCCGCTGAAGCTATTCCAGCAAACCCATCTCAAATTGACCTACGTGTTGGATTCATTCAAAAAGCCATTAAACATCCAGATGCCGATTCACTTTATGTATCAACCATTGATTGTGGTGACGAAGAAGGTCCAAGAACAGTTTGTTCAGGTCTAGTTAAGCATTTTTCCTTGGAAGCTATGCAAGAACGTTATGTTGTTGTTGTTGCTAATTTAAAACCTGTTACAATGAGAGGAATTAAATCAGCAGCCATGGTTTTATGTGCTAATGATGCAGCTGATGGAAAAGTTGAATTTGTTGAACCACCAGCAGGCTCAAAAGCTGGAGACAAAGTCTTTTTCGAAGGCTTCAACGGTACGCCTGAAAAAGTTTTGAATCCAAAGAAGAAGATCTGGGAAGCTGTTCAACCAGATTTCACTACTAATGATGCTAGAGAGGTCATTTACAAACAAGAGGGTAAACCAGATGCCAAATTGACTAACGCTAATGGTGATTCTTTCAAAACTGCTACTCTTGTTAATGCTGGTGTCCGTTAGAAACATCATCCATTCATGCAGCTCTTTTATAATTCATGCCACTCAACGTAATAAAATCTCATTTTCTGCTAATATTTATTCAATTTGTAGTCTCATCGTGATTTTTTTTTCATGAAAAAAACAACAAGACAATTGCGATTAATCAAAAAAGCTCATCAAATCCTAAAATTTTGTATAATAAAGCAATCATGAAACTAATTGCTAATCACTTCGAGAGGGATTCCAGTGGATCAGTAACATTGATCGCTGAAGACAAAGAGGATCTTTTTACGCTGTACAATTTGATTCAAAAAGGTGATATAATTGAACTGAAAACTATGAGAAATATCAAAAAATCAAAAGATGGCGTTAAAGGTTCAAAAGCTAAAGTTGAAAAACGATTAGTGAGACTAAATATTAGTGTTGAGACGATTGATTTCACTCCACAAGATGAAGTGATGAGAATAAGAGGGCAAACAACCACTGCAGTTGAAGATGTCCCTATTGGAACTTATCATACTGCAGAAATTGATTTCAAATATCCATTTAAATTACATAAAGATGATTGGGATGTGATTGCATTTGATTTAATTAATAAAAGCTGCTCAGTCGATGAAAAAGCAGAAGTTGGTGCAGTCGTATTACAGGAAGGGATTGCTCATATCTGTTTAATTACTGAAAACATGACGGTACTAAGACAAAAAATTGAAAGATCTATACCTAGGAAAAAAAGAGGAGATTCTCAATCTCATGATAAATCATTGGCTAGATTTTATGAACTGGTTAGTGAGACGATATTAAGAGATTTTAAAATTGATAAACTAAAAGCTATCATATTGGCTTCACCAGGGTTTACTGCAAAAGGGTTATATGACAAATTCTTCCAGATTGCAACATTAAAGAATGATAAAGAAACGTTAAAATCTAGATCTAAATTCCTTATAGCTCATAGTTCCACTGGATTTTTACAAGGTCTAGAGGAAGCTCTAAAAAATGAAGATATTCAAAAACAGCTATCAACGACTAAATTTGCAAAAGATGTGCATTTATTAGATGAATTTTTCAAGGAATTAAATAATGATAATAGCAAAGCATGGTATGGCTCAAAAGAATGTGATAAAGCTGTTAATATGGGAGCTGTTAAAAACCTGTTATTGACCGATTCGTTGTTTAGAAGTGATGATGTCTCAACAAGAAAACATTATATCGAATTGAGTGAGATCGTGAAGAATGGAGGAGGTGAAGTTACAATTTTTTCAAGTTTACATGAATCCGGTGTTCAATTAGATGAACTTACTGGTGTTGCTGTGATACTGAACTATCCTGTATTTGATCTAGATGAAGATCTTGAAGATGAAGATGAAGATGATACTTGATGAATAAATAAAAAGTTGAATAAATAAAATAAATAAAATAAATAGAATAAATAAATGAAAAAAAAGAAAGAAATGATTATGCTTCTAGTGATGGTGATGAATCTCGAGTGAATATGAGATTTTTGGAGTGATTAATATACCAAACTTCACCACCCCTAGCATATATTGAAGCATCCTGTAACAAACCACTGAAAATTCCAATAATGACTCCATTCTTTACTAATTTCCTAGTTGCAAAACTATTCAGACAATAAAACCTAGAATATCCAAACCCAAACGAAACAGTTGCAACAACAGTATTGAGGAAATCAATCTTTCCTCGAAGTTGATCCAACAAAGCTTCAGTACCGAAATAACTTGTCACGGCAACAGAGTATTTGAGTGAAGTTTTCAAACCAGATCTTAACGCACTTCTAATACATTCCCAGTTCTTTCTCTTATGATAGAAGTACCACCCGCCTTTTGTGGTAGGCAATCTATGTGAGTTCTCCACGAGGAAACGATCACCAGAGTTTTTAAACCCAGCTCGTCCTCCTGAAAATAGCCCATATGCCCCAGACATCAGCGCGATTACAGGCAATCTGATTGCTGGATGGAGATGAAATCGCTGCCCAGTACTTTGCTTGTCGTGCTCATCCCAGTCGAACCTCTTCTTCTCTTCAACGTCTGTCATTTTTTCGCTGTGCTGTTTTATTTTAACTGGCCAGAAGTTAACGATTACATTTTTGGCTTTATTTATCTGTGAAGTTATATAAATAAATACATTATTAAAGTGAACAGCTATCAACAAAAAAAAAACACAAAAATAGCTGATTCAACTCTCGAAAGATGCCAAATTCGAGCGATAAACAATGGAGCTGTCATTTGGTTCTTACTACAGTCGTTGTATGCATTGCTTCCATCCAATACGGTTATCACATGTCAGAGTTGAATGGGCCTGGGGCTGTCCTTAGTTGCCAAGTCAGCACTCCAATCCCAGGCAAAGCCTTTGAAGACACATTCTTCAGCGGGATAGGTAGGGTTCAATGTTTAAGCATGACTGAACAGGAGCTAGGGTTTGCCACATCCATATTCTCCATTGGTGGGTTGGTGAGCTCCCTTTATGCTGGTTCGTTGGCTCAGTTAATAGGTAGAAAGAAAACTACTGCTATCAATGGTGTTATTTTTGTGATTGGGTCCTTCATCATGACCATTGGTAATAATCTTTTGGCATTATCTGTTGGAAGGTTTATTGCTGGATTAGCAGCTGGTTGTTCAATTGTCGTCACCCCATTGTTCATTAATGAGATCAGCCCTCATGGATTAAAAGGGTTCTTGGGAAGCATGAACCAAGTTGCTATAAATTTGGGGATCTTGTTGACTCAAGTACTGGCTATTCGCTGGGCTAATGATAACGATTGGAGATTATTGTTGTTTGTTGGTTGTATACTGGGTTCAGTCAATGTTATTGCGGTTTTATTTATTGATGAAAGTCCAAAATGGTTAGCTTCAAAAGGATATCTTAAAGAGGCACAAGCTGCAACTGCAAGACTAAGAGGAAAAGCTTTGACTGATGAAGAATCGGTCAGTGAACCATTAATCTCACCAATTAGAGAATCTCTAAATACCAATCATGATTCCTCAAATGTTACAATTTTCCAATACGTTTCAGATCCAATCTTTAAAAATTCGTTGATTGTCGTTACTGCAATTCTTGCAGGTCAACAGTTTTGTGGTATAAATTCCATTATATTTTACGGGGTTAATACAATTAGAAAATTGACCCCAGATTATGCTGTCATCATCAATTGTTTTATATCACTAGGAAATGCACTTATCACATTTTTGGCAGCCCCGTTTGTTGACAAGTACGGCAGAATCCCATGCTTGGTAACATCAGTTTCGATAATGTCTGTTTCATCCGTTCTTATGTCAATTGGAATCTTGAGATCAATCCCATCAATTTCAGTCCTATCAACTTTCGCATACGTTGGCTCCTTTGCTATTGGCTTAGGGCCAATACCATTCTTGATGATTTCAGAAGTTACACAACCACAGGCAAGAGGTGCTGCACAAAGCTACGGAACTGTTATCAATTGGATCTCAACTTTCTTAGTTGGGTTCTTATTCCCAATATTGGATTCTTGGATTGGTGGATATGTCTATTTGATCTTCGCGCTGATTTGTATGTTGTTTGTATTTTTTGTTAATACTAGTGTGCCAGAAACTAAAGGTCACAATACTTATGAAGAAGTCTGGAATCTTCGAGTTGATTGATAATTTAAATAACTAATAAGATTGCAATGATTGAGTTCAAGTAGAGATTACTTAAGTCACGTGATATATATTAGGGCTATCGATTACATTAACATCCTAACACCACTATTATTTGAACAGGCCAGCATAAAAAGTACCAATTTCCGCGAAAAAAAGCAGTGACATCTGCTCAGAACTTTCCACCGCGCAAAAAGAGAACACCGGTAGAGACACTCATAGTCTTTTTTAGTATGGGAGATTTTGGTTTGCGACGCACGGAGAAGGACTCTGCGACAAACAAAATTGAAATTCTTCAAGTTTTAAACTACACACAAATCTAGTAGAACCTACCATCAACAGTAGAATCAATTAAAAGATGCCTACCAGATTAACTAAAACTAGAAAACACAGAGGTCACGTCTCAGGTATGTGATAAAATAACATTAGAAAATAGTGTATCATGAAGAGAGAGATGGAATGATTTGTGATGGCAGTTCTTAAAGCTTTTGTTTCAACTTTCAGGTTATATCAAATATCAACAATAACCCTAAAGAAAATATCAAGTGTACCAGGGATAATAGAGAAAAAATGGAGGATAAGAGTTGTACATGCTTCTTTCACTGAGATTTCTACGCTCTTGTTTTTAAATATAATCAGTCCATTTTTTAAAATGGATTTACATGAAAAATCTACCCAAACAAGAGAAAGCTTCAAGGAACCCATTTCGCTAAAGAGAAACCATCACTTCTTCCAATCTATCTTTATTATGGTCTCATTTGTAAGCCTAAGAATATTACTAACTTCTTTTTATAGCCGGTAACGGTCGTGTTGGTAAACACAGAAAGCATCCGGGTGGTAGAGGTAAAGCTGGTGGTCAACATCATCACAGAATCAATTTAGATAAATACCATCCAGGTTACTTCGGTAAAGTTGGTCAAAGATACTTCCACAAACAACAATTACATTTCTGGAGACCAGTTTTGAACTTGGACAAATTATGGACTTTAGTTCCAGAAGAAAAAAGAGACCAATACTTAACCTCTTCTTCTGCTTCTTCTGCTCCAGTCATTGACACCTTAGCTGCCGGTTACGGTAAAGTTTTAGGTAAAGGTCGTTTACCAAACGTTCCAGTCATTGTCAAAGCTAGATTCGTTTCTAAATTAGCTGAAGAAAAAATCAGAGCTGCCGGTGGTGTTGTTGAATTAGTTGCTTAAATCATGAAATAAATAATAAACAATGTTATTCTAATTTGGGTTATGAAAAAGAGTTAGTGTCAAAATTTGTAAGATTATATCTATTTTCAAAAAAGATAGTTTTTGTTTTTGTTTTTGTCTGTACTTCAGTATGAAAGTGACATCCGTGTAAAACGTTTAGGCATTTAAACATTTCAACAGATATTATTATAGGAATATTACATTTACCTGTGTATCAGTTTAAACTACTGTTATTGTTCTTTAGTTATAGCACTAACAGGAGGATTCCAGTCACGTGCCATAAATTTCTTTTCCGCTAAAAATGGCGAAAACAAAAACAAAAACAAAAAAATTTCGATCTGTAATAAAGAAGTAAATAAACAACTAAAGTAAAGTTATTTTGTTAAATATTTGGCCAATAACTTGGAAAATTACACAAGAGATTTCTTGAAGTTTTTATATTTACATTGTGTACTGCATTGGTTTTTGTATTATTACTGCATTTCATAAAAAAGTTTTTATTTATTAGAATCATCTCATCTCACATATTCTTAACTTCACTATGACAGAACAAACCGAGCAATGGTCTGTTGAAAAAGCTATTCCTGAAAAAATCAAAGAACTCATAACCCCCAAACCAGGCTCCCCATCATCTCAAATAAGTTATGTTTTGGTTTTTTTACAAATTGTTAGTCTTTTGAAATCTCAAAGAAGAACAGGTTGGGTGGATCATGGAATTCCATCTTGTGAATCAATTAGTGATCATATGTACCGTATGGGTGTATCTACGTTATTGATCAAAGATCCGAAAGTTGATACATCAAAGTGTGTTAAGATCGCTTTGATCCATGATATTGCAGAATCGCTAGTCGGTGATATTACTCCGTATGATGGTGTCACAAAAGAGGAAAAACATCGTCGTGAATATGATACTATCGTTTATTTAAGTGAATTAGCCAAAAAATACGATTCTAATGCTGGTGAAGAAATTTTGGAATTTTGGTTAGATTATGAAGAAATCAGAACTTTAGAGGCAAGATACGTTAAAGATATTGATAAATTTGAAATGTTGTTACAAAGTTTTGAATATGAGAAGGAATTTAAAGGAGAGAAAAGATTGGATCAATTTTGGGGTGCTAGATCCTCTGTTAAGACAGATGAAATCAAAAGTTGGGTTGATGAATTATGGGATAAGAGAGAAATTTACTGGAGAGACATTGAATCAAATAAGTAGAACAGTATTTTTCTACTTAGTGCCACTCTAAAATTATTTAATGATCATGTAGTAGATTTCATGAAATGCTTGTGGTCAAAACATTATGTTTTTTTAAATTATTATTGAACGACCCATAAGTTATCGTAACCAAATAACCATGGACCAACTGTATGTCTAGCAACAATAGCCAAAATCCCAATAAAGAACTGAACGGAGATTATCAATAAACATAACTTATCCTCCCGTTTCGGACCAAACCAAATCAAAAATAGATTGATCAAAGTAAAGTTATTTAGATCTTTGATATCCCCATTGGTGTCAATTGTTAAATCAATCAGTTTGAGTTTTGATAACAAAAGTAAACCTTTCTTAATCAATGGGTGTAATGGTTTTTCGATTTGTGCTCTAGAAGGATACATTAGACCACTTTCAGCATCAAATCTTGGTAATCTATGTCTTGGACAAGGAATTATATGAGATAACTGAGGAACAGAATAGAGGAAATTAAAGATTTGTGGGAGAAAGAACAATAGTAAGGTTTTGGAGAAATGTCCTAAAATGCCAACAACTGCAAAGACCATACCGGCAAAATAACAATAAGTATCACCAACAAAAACTTTTGATGGCCACCAGTTGTATTTTAATAAAGCCAATGAAACACCCAGGAAAGGAACCAAAAGACATGCTGAAAATAGATGCGATTCGACTGCTGGCGTCGATCCTGAAACCAAATAACACGCGTCGTTCAATAGTAAAATTAATGCCAAAACAACAGATTGACCAACTTCTAAACCGTTTATACCAGCAAGGATGTTGATAGAGTTTGGGCAAAAGATAGCGACCGAGGCCATGTAAACATAATATAAGGATCCCAATTCAATCAACGTTGAACCAAAATAATTTTGTAAAAATTTGGTTGGGATCAAAACATGTGTAATACCAAAGTCAACATAGTAGACTATTAGTAGTGGGATAGCAGCAACTGCAGGCAAGAAGAATTTATTTCTCCATCTAATATCGAATAGATCATCAGCAAGACCTAGTAAAATAGTACTTTCCAAACATAAAATTGCACTTAAATACCCGGCTAACTTATCGTGGGGGAACAAATCGTTATTAACGGACAATGTGATTTCACCCAAATCTCTATTACCACCACCAGTTGTCTGTGTGACGAGATATTTATAAAACAAAAATGGAATGAAGAAAAACATCACGAATAAATATGAAGTAGCAGCAATAGCACCTTGAGATTCTGGTATTATAGGTTTGTCAACCTTGGAAAGATCCTTCCCAAAAAATCCTTTAGAAACAAATAATGGTGATAATTTTGGGATTAGATACACTGTTGAAGAATATCCTATAATTGCAAACCCAGCTGAAGCTTGTAGTGGTCTGAATGTCCCATTTGAGAAATAGATCAATAGAAGAGCAGTTGAGATCTGTGCAAATCTGAATATCATTTTGTATAAATGGGCAAGAAAATAATATGCCCAAAAGGAAGCGAATGGGTATCTAGATCGAGAACAATTGGCTTGAATCTACCATCAGCTGGTTGGTGATCTTAATGTTTATGTTTATGTGTCTTTTAAAAGCCCACAACTAATTCGCGGGTTAGATTACCTAATAATCGGTGTTCGGATGTATTTATTACATAATAAGACGTGCTCATAACAATTGTATATTATATAGTTATTATGTAATTTTATATGGTATTGATCTCAGAATAGGGGCTATGATCTCTCTCTCAACCAAAAGAGAACTTAATGAATAGTGTTGCGATTAGGTTTTTGGAGAAGGGGTAAATTAAGATTTATTCACGATTTGGCTTACCGATAATTAGTCCAAGCTATTGAAAATCCTTTGTTATTTAAGAGAGAAATTCCTAGCTAATTCAAATTTTATTGCTTTCACGAAAGTCGCGGGAAATTTGAAAGTTCAAACCATAGAAAAAATCAAAACACATTTCCTTCTGACAGTACTTTTGAAAGTTTGTTACTATTATTTCGAAGATACTTGACAGGAACCAGAAAAAGAAGTAGTTGAGGTCACATTTACAAAGAAAGAGAGAATTGCAGCTCATATACATATTGATTTATAATTCATTTCTTTTGTTTAAAGTTCAGGACTCGTGTTTTTTTTTTTTTTTTGTTGATATAAACATAAATAAATAACTCATATTTACCTTTACCTTCATTCATTTCAATATTTAATATTCATTAAGGTTACAGAGAATTCCAATCGTTATTTCAGTCCACGGTCCATTTTCACTCTGACTTGTTGTTAGAAGTTATTGTCACTACTACTAATTGATCATTTTGCGCCTTGAAGATATAGGGGTAAAGGTTTTAAATCATTCTTAGCCAATTCAATCCTTAAAAGCCCCACTGAAAAGACTTTCAAGCTAGGGAAAACAATTCAGAAACGCCCATATTTATATTTGTTCATTTTCTGCATTATCAAATCACAACAAATGTCCTTAGTTATTCCACAAGTTGATCTTTCTGGTCTATCTCATGAAGAGAAGGCTGAGAATGAATATGGTTCGTTAACTTCACAGGAATATCGTTATCAAACTGTTTCACGTAATGGTGTTCCATTACCAGATCCAATCGAAGATGAACCACCATACTATGTTCTTCTTATTACTTACTTCAACTATTTGATCTTGATTATAGTTGGTCATATTAAGGATTTCTTAGGTAAAACCTTCACGCCATGGAAATACGCTGATCTTATAGAACATGATGGACTGGCTCCATGGTATAGTACTTTTGAATCTTTTTACATTCGTCGTATGAAACAAAAGATTGATGATTGTTTTGCTAGACCTACTTGTGGTGTTCCTGGTAGATTGATCACTTGTATTGACAGAGATGCTCATGATTATAATAGATATTTCACCTACCCTGGTACAACATCAACTTGTTTGAATCTTTCATCTTACAACTATTTGGGATTCGCACAATCCGAAGGTTCTTGTACTGCTAGTGCATTGAAAGATATTGAAAAATATGGTACTGGTACTGGTGGTCCAAGAAACTCTATTGGTACTACCGATTTACACGTTGAAACTGAAAAAGTCATTGCTGAATTTGTTGGTCAAGATGATGCTATTTTAGTCTCTATGGGTTATGCTACTAATGCTTCATTATTTTCCTCATTATTAGATAAAAAATCTTTGATTATATCTGATGAATTGAATCATACCTCGATTAGAACTGGTGTTAGATTATCAGGTTGTGCTGTTAAAACCTTCAAACATAACAATATGGAAGATTTGGAAAGATTATTAAGAGAGCAGATTTCGCAAGGTCAACCAACTTCACATCGTCCATGGAAAAAAATCGTCATTGCAGTTGAAGGTTTGTATTCAATGGAGGGTACTATGTGTAATTTGCCAAGATTACTCGAATTGAAAGCAAAATATAAATTCTATCTCTTTGTTGATGAGGCTCATTCAATTGGTGCTATCGGTCCAAAAGGTCGTGGTGTTTGTGATTACTTTGGTATTGACCCAAAAAAAGTTGACATCTTAATGGGTACTTTTACAAAATCATTTGGTGCTGCTGGTGGGTACGTTAGTGGTAGTCAAGCTGTTATTGATAGATTAAGAGTTGACCTTAACGCTCAAAACTATTCTGAATCGATTCCATCCCCAGTCTTATCTCAAATCTTATCATCAATGAGAATAATTATGGGAGAATTAAATCCAGGTGAAGGTCGTGAAAGATTAGACAGAATTGCATTCAATTCTAGATATTTGAGACTGGGATTGCAAAGATTAGGTTTTATCGTTTATGGTGTTGATGATTCACCAGTCATTCCATTATTATTATTTGCACCAGGAAAAATGCCAGCACTTTCAAGAATGTTGTATAGAAGAAAAATTGCTGTTGTCATTGTTGGATATCCTGCTACTCCATTGACTTTATCAAGGGTTCGTTTATGTGTTTCATCAGCCTTGAAAAAAGAAGATATTGATTATTTATTAAGACATTTATCTGAGGTTGGTGATAAACTATTTTTGAAGTTCAGTACCGGTATTGCAGGTGGATCATTAGATGGGAAGCCACCAAGATGGGATGTTGAAGATGTGATTAGAGAAACCCCACGGGATTGTAAAGACCCGAGATTCTTTGTTGCGACTGCTAATAAGGAAATTATAAAAAACTAGAATATTTACGCCTATGTTTTTTTTTCCATTTCATTTCATAAACATAATTATAAGGGGTAACATACAAAAGAAGAACAGACACTAATTTTTACACTAATACTCAGCTGTTTTAAGTTTCCTGATATTTAATCAACAAGTTAGATAATAATAAATCTTCCATTAATATCAATTAAAAAGCTCTATGTAAGCGTAAGAGGTGATACATTTGGAAGTCAGTAAACGATAGATTCTTTTTTTGGGTAAAATTATTGTACTTTGCTGTACTTTACTGTATCTTTATTGTATCTTTATTGTATCTTTATTTTGGTTCCTGTTTTTGGTTTTTACAACAAATAAGGCGACTTTTGTCTGTTTCGCGCTTGAAAATCAATATTTTTCTTTTTTTTTAATTCACCGGTCGGCATTCTTTTGCTTTTCACTTACTCTTTAAAATTGGTCTTAATTGGGAATTCCTTGCTTTATCAAATATAGTTAATAGATTTGTTCATTGAACATTTCTTTTGAATTTGAATAGTGTTTGATTATTTGATCATATATTTGTTTCGCTGTGTTTTGAAGCCTGAGATTCTTACCAGCAAAAAAATGTCTATTAATCACATACTAAACACGGTCAAGATAAAATTACGCAGACTCGATATGGATCTATCTCAACTGAGGTGTTATCAAATCATGAAAACTCGGCTAGTATCAATAACCCTGATGTTGCTGATTTTGTTATTCATAATAGTAAATTCAAGTGTCAATATGAGTAATACAACTTCAATAATCGATATCAAGCATAAAATTTCCAATTTTACAGAATTTGGTGGATTTGATGATTTTGTTGAAGACTCACAAATATCAAGCCCCCAGGATATTACATTCGAGGATAACAAACCACAAGATGCAAAGTTCATATTTTACAATAACAAATATCCAACTCCTGCTGGATATCAAAACATCTTAAATCATCATGAGCCAGAAGCTTTTATGAAGAAAGACATTGTCGAAAAATGTTCATTGTATTTTGAAGAGCTCTACAACTCTAATTCAGAATGGGCATTGAATGAGCTAGAGGCTGGTTATCCATATAATGGTTACATTTTTGATACAAAGGAGCAGTATTTAAAAGATCGTAAGAATGAGTTCAAAAATACATTAGAGAACAAAGAAACTATCACTGATGAAGAACTACAAAAGCTTATCGAAGAAAATAACAAACACTATGAGTGGGAATACAAATATTCAAAAGAACGTGAAGACTCATATGATACGGAAAAGTATATGGCAGATCAAGTCACAAACGTTAGAGTTTTCAGTCAATGTTATCTGAATAACGATATCACTCAAAATCATCAACTTGCCATTGATACATTCAACAAAACAATAACATGTGAAGAGAATGAAAAAAGGCTATTCAAGTTTTTAACAAGAAAATTTCCAACGTACACAAGATGGAATAGAGAAGTGTTGGACTATCCACCAGTAATGGCCAGTTATTTAGAAGATGAAGACTATAAGACAATGGGTAATCCATATTCCCTATCGGGCTGTTTCACACGTGACTTAAGAGATACGTATAATGGTAAAGGTATTGTCATTTCAGCCGCTGATAAACATATGGATGAATTATCAAGTCTGATTTTAGTTTTAAGAGCTCTAAAGAATAAGTTGCCTATCCAAATTGTCCATAGAGGGGATTTAAGTGAGGATTCACAAGAAACATTAGCAACGATCTCAAGATCAACTGATCTTGAGTTCAAGGATCTGCCGAGTTTTGACAGATATATTAAATCATATTATGAAGATGTTAGAGCTTTGGATTTTACCAGTCTGTTCCCAAAACAAGAAATCTGGTTTGTTGATGCTTCTTCTTCTGTAGATCCAAAAGATAGTAGATTTATTACTTATGGTAATAAACTACTAACTTTGTTATTCAGCTCATTTGAAGACACTGTTTTGATTGACACTGATACAGTCCCATTTGTTGATATTGACGAATACATTCTGAAGTCTTCAGTATACCAACAATTGGGCGCTTTTTTCTTCAAAGATCGTCAACTTTATGATAGAATGTCAGGTCCTGAACTAACATATTTCCATAAGTTGTTACCAACAAGATTGGATACCGCATTTTTTGATATTCCAGAACTAACAGAATTCACACTTGGTAATAGATTTTTTGGTGAAGGGTTTAAACATGTTCAAGAGTCGGGATTAGTTGCAATTAACAAGAAGAGACACATCAGAAGTACTTTGTTGATTAATACTTTACAAATGTGGCACGCTGCTACCACTAGAGTTCATGGTGACAAGGAATTATTTTGGCTAGGATTTTCAATTGCTGGTGATGAAGAATACTATTTAAATAAATATGGTGTAGGTGCTGTTGGTACATTAAATCCAAACACAAACAGATTATTGGGTGATTCAGATGATTCAAGAAGATTAAGCTTAAAATCGCATATGCTTTGTACCACACATCCAGCTCATCTTTCCGGAATTGATGACCACACGTTATTGTGGATGAACTCTGGTTATATTACTTGTAAAAGACAGGATGAAGCCGTTAATGATATCAAAATGGATTTGTACAAGAATATATTCAAAGATGCCGATGAACTGAGACGAACTTATGTTGGTCCATTGAAGATTAATGCTATATTAGTTCCACCCCCTCAAGAACGTGTCATCGATAATGAACTTGGTGAACCAAGTTCAGGCTGGGATGTTATGTTTGGCTGTGGTGGCTACTTGTATTGTGCTTATGATCGTATTGGTGCCAGTGAAGATCCATTCTTCCAAGGTACATTAGTCGAATATGATGATAAACAATCTTTATTGTATGATTATTTGGGCGAGATTTGGGTTTACTATTCTAAAGTTATCAATGATTTGAAACCTTTGAAAATTGAAGACTCTTCTATGAGTTAAGTTCCTTGATCGCATTTAATATATCTACTTCTCATTGACATTTTAGAATCTAATGTTATTTTTTAACACATATTGTATGGTAAGCTGTTCAATTCTTTATTTTTGTTGGCCAACATTGATAATTTTTTTAATGTACTATCATAGTGATTAGTTATAGCTTCACATACTCTAGTAAAGAACCTTTACTGGATTCTATTTCAGATTCAGTAGCAGGTTTTGGTTGTTTACGCTACACGTTTTTTATGAATAAATTTCCTATATTTATAGCAGAAAATTGGCTAAAGGTGAATCAAAAGCATTCAGAGTGCGATTACATGATACAACAGTCAATTAATCCAAGGCCGTACATCGCCTTTTCGACATCTTTCTTTATCTTCAGCCAGTCTGTTCTTTGTTGAACAAATTCATATATCTCTTCTTGCTTAAATATTCCATTAAATCTGCTCAAATCACCAATTAGCTTACCCAACTCTTTGGAGTCATCAGTGGAGATCAAGTATAGTTGCCCTATCTCTTTCAAGCCTACAAAAAATGGTGTAATGGACTTTTGCTTCAAGGTATTGGCAACAAAATCATAATATAAGTTCAAATCACTGATTAATATAATGGATCCAATATTGGAAATTTGTCTCTTTTTGATATTTTTTACAATTATTTGAAAAAATCTTTCACCAATCTCTTGTTGAAAAATATCAATGATACTCTTCTCAGTTGAACCATTCAATAATTTGAGGTGATTTGACAATAATTTGACAACTTTCTTAGCACATTTTGTAGGGCCAGTAGCTGCTAATACATCATCTGAAATATCTTTGGGATTAAAGTCGTTCGGTAACTGTAAAGTGTTGAATAAAAATTCGATTTCATCCATAAGTTTATCAATACCAGTATTCAAACCATTCGCAACAAAATTATCCAATGTGCTTTCAAATTGTTTCTTACTTTGATTAGCATTGTTTAAAAACTCGTTCTTATTAACAATTTTCTTCATAACCAACTCATTTTCGTAGAAAATTTCAATCATCTGTTGGATCATATCTCCAACATTAATCAATTCAGTGAACTTCACTAAAGGTTCAACAGCGTTCGTGGATTCAATGCTTTCTAATGACTTGAACTCATTTGGATCGTACTTGTTTAGAAATTCAATAGCTTTCTCAAAACCCGGCTTAACATGATAGTTGTTGATGATAGCAACCAAAGTGATGAATATACTTTCAATCTGTAAGCTAACTCTTTTTTTATCAACTATTGTGTTTCTCACTTTATCAAAAATTGATGTGAGTTCAACTTTTTCTTTTGCCTTTTCTATAATTTGACAACAAAGTTCGAAATTGATAAAACTCTTCAAATTTTGTAGATTTTTGCTGATAACCTGAAAGTTGACCCTGAACTTGATTTCATTGGACTCTTTGTTGGACTTATTAAATATTTTGGTGAAACTTGTCAAAAGCTCAAATTTATTAGTTTTTGCTTCTTCAGTGTTGTATTCTGTCAAAATGGATTTATAAATATTATCCTTCTCGCGTTTTTCTTGTTCCAAAGTTTCCTGCTCAAACCTTTTAATTTCAGATATGGACTCTTGCTCAAAGTTAATCAAATCTGTTTCGAGAAAGTTTTCAATCAACGGCTCAAAGTACAAGTTGATAAATGTAGCTACCATATCTTTGAAGCTTGCACCAGCATTTTCAGATTCATTCAAACCGGAAACGAAATCATTCAGAAGTTTGGAATAAAGATACGGAACAATTGCAATGGATTTTGTTGACTCGTTAATGCAAAATTCAAAAATGTTTTTTTGAATTATAGATTCAATAAACATCAACATAACTGGCAGTTGCATGCCAAAACATTTATCAATAATAGCAGATTTTTGATTTACCAACTCTATAAGGTCTTTGATAACATCATTTAGTGATTCTTCTTGTAAATTTCCACCATTGTCAAGAATTGTTGGTGGGAAAAAGTCAATTGGAAATCTGTTTTCTTGTTTGAAGAACTCTACAACATTTTCTTCCTGATCTAGAATATTCAAAGTTTCAACAAGGAGGGCAACGACAGAATACTCCTCTCTATGGAAATTATCAATAAGATCATCGAACTTCTCCTTTGTGTATAACATAATAAGATTCCGTAGCTTTAATTCTGATTGATTGTGATATTCAACATCCACGTCATCCATCGTAACAAATTTCGATAGATTGACTAGTATTTTGGCTTTATCCTGAGAAGACATTGTGTCTGAGTTGAAAAACTGATTGAAATTAAACTCATTAGGCTCGCTGTTGGGAAGCTGATCTAGTTTGAGCAGATATGGTCTTAATGGTTGAAGAATTGTAATAACCGTTGATTTGGGATCATTGGTAGTTTTAACAGCGAAAACATTGATTGCGTCAGAGTCAACGAGAAGATCACTTACGTAGCTGGGATCATACCTGATCAAAACTCTGTCTAATCTATCTTTGAAGTAGTTCAAGTCTAATTTCCTCAATTCGTTCTTAACATTGTCATCGTATTCACTAAAATTTAGATAGTCAACTATGTTCAGATTTTCCGCAATTTTCCGTATAATATTCGGGTGTGTGAGTAGTTGTGACATTCTGTAATCCAATTGGAAATAAATATATACATATGTATATATATATATCTATATTCTCCACGACTAAACTAACTGTTTTTGGATGCGCTTTATGGATTAATATAATCTGATAGGTGGTGCTCTTCCAGGATGAATTCGCGGGACCAAGATTATAAACAAAAGGCCGGGTAAAAATCAATAATATCAAGAAGGAAAACAAATCTAAACAAATAGAGATTCGCTCCAATTTAGCTGCGAGAGTTAACGATTCAGAGAGGAAAAATAAAGATGAAGCCATTTGAAACGAACCACGAAGAGCTGATACACGATCTGTCATATGATTTTTACGGGAAACAACTAGCCACTTGTTCCTCAGATCAACATATCAAAGTTTTTGGACTAGATTCAACTGCCAATGAATGGGTCTTGAATGATTCATGGAAAGCACACGATTCATCGGTCGTTAAGATAGATTGGGCATCCCCAGAGTTTGGTAAAATAATTGCATCGGCATCTTATGATAAAACAGTAAGAATCTGGGAAGAGGATCCTGATGAGCCTCATGGAAGTGGTCGTCGTTGGAAGAAATTGGCAACGTTAAACGATTCTAGAGGACCTTTATACGATCTTGCGTTTGCTCCAAGCCACCTCGGATTGAGATTAAGTGTTATTGGAAGCGACGGCATATTAAGAATTTATGATGCACTGGAACCAGCTGACTTGAGATCTTGGACTCTAACATCAGAAGTCTCAATTTTAACTGTTCCACCTGCGTCCCACTTACAGTCAGATTTTGCATTGGCTTGGTGTCCTTCGAGGTTTTCGCCTGAGAAACTAGTTGTCTGTGCCTTAGACCAAGGTTTCATTTTCCATCGTAATGCTGCTGGTAAATTAGTCCAAGCTGCTACACTTCCGGAACATTCAGGTTTGATCAGATCTGTATCTTGGGCCCCATCAATGGGAAGATATTATCAGCTTATAGCAACAGGCTGCAAAGATGGAAAGGTTCGTGTTTTCAAATTGACGGAAAAAATTTCACAGAAGCAACACCAATGGAGTGAAGAAAATGACAATGAATCTATTGAAACTTCCAGCACTCCTAACGTCGACATAAAAGTCGAACTAATCAGTGAACACAATGATCATCATGGCGAAGTTTGGTCGGTTTCATGGAATTTGACTGGTACTATTTTGAGTAGCTCAGGTGACGATGGAAAAGTCAGACTTTGGAAAGCTTCATACTCTAATGAATTCCAATGTTTGTCTGTTATATCTGCTGAAAAGAAAGACAGCAACATAGTATGATAAAACAAAAGATTGTATAATAGTTCGTCCAAAGAAACCTTTACTTAATGATAATTTACACATTTGTACGATAAAATTACTAATGAGAAATCATAACATAAAGGTTTATCAGTTGTCTCAAAGAACTTTGTGACAAGCTTTTGAATTTGAGGCTAGCCACTCTGAATCTCAAGGTACACACTCAGATTTTACTACGATTGTATATTTATGCTTGAGTTAATGGCTTTAAATTTGGTAACATCTATATCAAGATGTTCTTCTCAATTAGCTAATCCTATTATGTAATTTTTCAATAATGGTTTGTGCAACATCATGAAAAAAATTTGTAGTAGGCATATAGATAATTTTCGTTTCTAATTCTCTATCTTCAGACATTAAAATAATTCAAAATGAAGTTATTAGCTACTGCGGATGATTCAGGAAGCTTCAAAGGTATGTCACTTATTTTGCTATTCAATTTCATAGCATAACACTAACTATTTCATAGAAATCATCTGTCCAAGAGGAACAGATACATCATCTCAAGCAGCTCCACAACCAAAACAGATTGAACAGTTTCAAGAACAAGGTCTTAGAAATAGAATACAGAAGCTCATTGTTGTAAATAATAAAAAAGGTAAATCAATTATTGTTGCTGCAAGAGCTAATGGTCAGATTAATTACTATTCACAAGATTCTTATGGCCTAATACACACAACCACTGACGGTTTAGTAACTGATTCCAAAGATGCTGATCAGTTTGTTTCCTTGGTGTATTCATTCGGTATTTTAATAGCTGCATCTGAACAAGGTAAATTAACTTTGATTGATGTTGAAAGTATTGGGGGAGAAAATAAGGTCAAATATGTAAATGTAAAAGGCCCATTATCGGCCTTCACTTCACATCCTGTACAATCTGGAATCTATGCTTATGGTGGTAAAGAAAATGATATTACAATTTCAAGATTGTTTAATGACAAATCTAAAGTTTTCAATGATGATGAAGCACTAAAAACAGAAGTACTATTTCAAGGAAAAAATGTCAAGAATGATAAACTAGATTTGAGAGTTCCAATATGGGTCACAAGCATTTTATTTGTTAATTTGAGTGAGCATACTGAATCTTCATGGCAATTCATCACCACCACCAGATATGGTCAAGTCAGAAGATATAACACGTCACACGGTCGTAAACCAATCTTTGATAAAAAATTGACTGACAAACCTTTAGCTCATACAACAACAACTCCAAATGAAAATGAGATAATATGCTCTGATACACATTCAACTACTGCTTTGTTTGATGTCCAAAAGGGTATCTTAGTGGCAAAATACAAAGGTTCTGTGGGTGCTGTTCAAGGATTGTACACACATCACAATGGTGATAAAAGTTTATTAGTTACAGGAGGGTTGGATAGATATGTCAGAGTATTCGATATCAAAACCAAAGACCAAGTCGCTAAAGTCTTCATCGGCTCTAAGGTTAGTGCAGTTTGGCTATTGGATGACAAATCTGTTGAAGAAGATCAAACTCAAAAAGTTGAAGGTGATGCAATTCCTGACAAGAAGAAGAAAATTAGAAAAACTAGAGAAGAACACGAAAAGGATGCTGACGATTTATGGGATGAGTTAAATGGTTTAAATAAAAAGACTACCAAAAAGAGAAAGACTGTTAAATAGAATGAACGAAAAAATATCGGTTCCAAAATGCACATGTAATAAATTTGACACGGTCCTTCAATGTATCAACTTTTAATTGAATCCTCGAGCAACTTTCTTGTCATGTCCCGATTTTCTATTATGATTTGCTTTTGATGATTTGTGCTTTTCATTTCTGGCTTGTTGTTTTTTTAATTTACTCTTATCAACTTCTCCATCATTTTTTTGCTTTTGCTGTTGAGGTCCTTTATCATTTTTGAGTGAGCTCTCTTCTTTCTCATGATTGTCATTAACTTCTGGTTCTTTACTTTTAGAGAAACTTGAATTCCAAGGTTTATTACCTTTAAATAGATATTTTTCCTCCAATAATTTAGCTCTCTTTGGTGACCTCTGTAACATTCTAGCCCAGCCTTCAATTTGTTCATCAGACCATTTTGTTTGATCTTTGATTTCCTTACGTACTCTAGACTTTCTTTGTGCTCTTTCAAAAACAGCTTGATCCTTCTTGAAAAGGTTCCAAAGGAATTCTTCTATTTCATCATGTCTTGCATCAGATGCTGTTGTGGTGTTAGTTGTAGCTTCCGCTTCATCATACGTGTCATCGTGTTCATCCTCATCTGCTTCATAGATCAACCTCAAAGCTGCTGTTAGTGTTCTATTTCTGTGCTCATCAGGAACATGATGTGTATGTTTACCAATCACTTTTTTCTGAATAATATCAATCTTAGATTCTCCTTTGTAGCGTGCCTCTTCTTTACCTTTATCAATAGCAGCTTCTGGGTTCTCTAGTAAAAGGTTTGTAACTTGTTCAACATCATTTTTGTGTTTTCTCAATAACTTTTCGGTATATGAGATTGTTAAATTTGGGAATAGATCAATAAGTGTGTTTACATCCTCTTGGTTAACTTGAGAGCCAGCTGATCTTCTGATCAAATATGGTAGTTTTTGCTCTAACCCAGGATTTGTTTGCTTGAATTTGTTGCTGGTTATGATTCCCGCAAATAATGGGTACAATGATAGCGAATGCATCGACGTAGCTCCTAATTCCGTAGCCAATGTTGCAATTTTATGAGTGGGCAATGAAACGAGAGATAAGATACCCAGCTTTTTACATAAATCTGCAAAAATACCTTCTCCTTTAGCATAAAACTTTTCTAGCATTTCAATCCAAGCAACAGTAATAAATTTCTCACCAAATGGCGTTGACTTCTCTTTCCCTCTATTCTTGCTTACAACTTTCTCTTTATTTTGAGCTCTGGAAATAGTTGATTTGGGTTTATCATTCAGTAGAATAACCAATATTTTAAGATCCAACGTATCAAATTTTGAGTTTCCAATTAGATGTTCAACATGTTTCTGTACCAAACTTATAGAATTGATAGTTCTTTTATCTCTTGGTTTGAATGAGCCATCAATTAAACCTCTCACAATATTTGCATTCCTGTTAGAGTATATTCTAGCGAGATCCCATAAAGCCTCGCCATTCAGTTTCAAATTCAACACACCTAGTTGTTGAATTAGTTCTAAAATCCATTTTCTTAAAATGTCCAAATTTTCAGTAATCTGAACGTTGATCAGCCCCAAAGATAAAATCTGACCTTGTTCAGCAGCAATCTCATGAAGATAAGTTTTCACAAAAAGACATAATTGCTGTTCAGATTTGGTAGTCAATGGAACTGGTAGTTGCAGGAGAGTTTGAATGTATTGGATATAGACTTCTATCAGATGAACCCAAATTACTGGATCCTTATCAACCATTGAAGATCGTAGTTTGAAAGGAGGGAAAGAGGTAATGGGAAGATCTATCGAGCTATCTTGACGCGATTCTATTTCTAATGCACACATGGGGTTCTAATTTGAGACTAACTGGTCTTCAGAGCTTTATGATTGAAAAATCTCACTAAATTTTTTTTGCCTCTATTGTTGATTTCAAATGGTGTTAAGGTGTTTATTATTCTTCAGCGATTTCTATACAATTTGTCAAATTGAAAAGCTTTGTTTCTGTCTATTTACTTGATGAGATCAGCTCTTTTGGTCTTTACCCTAAACCAAAAGACACTATATGTCAAAACAGCTAGCCCAATTACAAAAATCGTGGCATAAACAGGGTATTTGAATTCTTCAGGCCTATGAAAGATTAACGTCGATGCAAATCCCAGTAAGGTAAAAAGATTATTCAAACTTTCTTCAAAAGAGGTCGCATTGAATCTTAGGAAATCATCAGTAATGTAGATTTGAATTGAGTTCTGAACAGCCAAATCAAAACACCATAAACCAATCCTACTCCATGGAATCAGAAAACACATTAGCCAATGTGTCTTATCATAACCCAAGAAAAACGCAACTCCGATTGGTACTACTGCCGAGTATTGAAAAATAATAGCAAAAAGTCCAATGTTTATCAAATTTATCTTGTTTGATAGATATGGGAAGATTATCAAAGTACCAAATAGCTCAAAAACTGTTGAAACACCCTTCAATATACCAATTGAAAAATTAGTAATATCGTCAAAGGTTAACAAATAAGCAATAGTTGAGTTCCCAAATGATAACACAGTAAAGTATATGAGTGAAAGCGATACGATGGCTGGTGCTAATTGCATCTTTGCAAAGAGTTTGAAACTTTCAAGGTATGGCAAAGAGTGAAATTTTGATTTCTGCAAAGAATCAACATCACCATGTCCTTCCCTCAATATTGGAACGCTATGATATATTTTTAAAATAGCCTGGAACTCAATTTGACTGCTTATTAAAAAGGACAGTATTAAAAAGACCGCAGTTGTTTGAAGGTTGGTTAAAGCTAAGAAAGTTGAAATAAAGAATGGACCAATTAGTTTAGAGAACAAGTCAATACTTCTAAGCTTAGTGTTTAAACTTATAAGAAAACTTTGGTCATTGGAACAAACTTTGACTACCCAATCTCTTGAAATTGAAACCTTGTTAGCAATTGTTGTCAATTTATCAACCACTCCACAAATTATAACAATAACTAACCCGCAGGCTTTCAACAATTCATCATTTTTAAAGAATTGGAAAATAATCAACAAAACAGAAGCGGATAGCACAGCAAACGATCTCTGTAGAGTAATTGTTCTTTTGATAACATGTAATCTTTCCCCTTTATTAACCAGATTTATAACAGGTCCGCTGAATATTATCCCGGAAGCAGAAGCACACAAAGCAAACAATGAAGGTGGTAGAAGTGTTTTTGGGTAAAGGTTAATGATTAGTAAAACTATACCAAACTCATAAACTCTAGCGTTCCAGACATATAAGAAATGAGAAACATATAGCTTATTTGATATGCTCTGCTTTAACTCATCTGATAAAACGGTATGCAATACAGCAGATTCTAAAATTGCACCATGTTTTTGTATATTAGAACTCAACAATTGGGTAGTTTCCCCATTTGATGAGGTTGATGGAACCCTGTTCATTGTTTATAGGCTGTATATGATGGGACGACGCTGATTGAAAGTCCACACTAATGTGTCTTTTAAAAATAGATGGAGACTTAATACAAGGAATTGTCAATGGATGCTGTCCTAATATCCCATATAGTCTAATACAGTAAACACCCAGTTGTGAAACAATATAATTTGCAGTTTTCTTATTGTATTGTTTAATTTTTTTTTCTTTAACTCTTTGGCTGAGATAGAACGAAAATCTGAAATATCATTTTCTTGTGCCAAAATTCCTAATCGGGAACTTTTGACGAAAATACCTAATAGTATTTAGATTTTGGCAAAAACATATAGAGAAACTTAATTCACCAGTTCTTTTAGTTTTATAATACCAGCTAAATAATTTCTAGATAATCGGAGTAAAATTTATGAATGGACCTAAAATCTTTCTACCCCTTCCATCCACTTTTATTGAGTCATAAAAGATCTCAATAGTCACGTGACTTAAACATCTCTTATCAGCTTATCACGCCAGAATATGTGTCTCCTACCATTATCAGTACGTCATACTCAACATATCCCGTACAAACATAGCGTCGCACTTATGTTCTCTTAACTATGGAAGGGGGCGGGATTACTCGTCCGGGTAATGAAAAGAAGAGAGCTGATAAAAATTGTGACAGGAGTATATAAACTCTTCCAATCGCCACCCTCCTTCCTTTTACCTTTTTCCAAACAACAAGAAGATAACGAGTCTTTAGTGATACCCACCTACCATTCTGTCTTTTTAACATTTTCCTCTGTTAAAAAGTAGTAAGAGTAGCAGTACAATCATCACTTGAATTTGTCCATCCTCTTTTAAAACTATTATTTCTTTTATAGAACCAGCACCCCATACTTATCTATTCTTATCTCACAGCTTATCGTCAAATAACGAATTCAAAAAAAAAAAAATCAATCATTAAAATATTACCATTATGAAGGCTTCAACGATTTTACCACTCACAGTTTTGTTGGCTATTGCCAACGCTTTGGTCATTCCAAACATCAACTCACAAGGTGTCTTTTCTATCAAACCAAAAGATGACTCTTCAGATGTTCAAGTCCAATCCATCCCATCTGGCTTAGACACATCAATCTTAAAAACCCAATTATTAGCCCCTGAAAATGCTGCTGAATTGATTTCAACTGAAAGTGCTGGTCGCAACATCATTCCACACCGTTACATTATTGTTTTTAAAGATGGAATTTTACCAGAAGAGGTTGATTTCCATAAAGAATGGGTTACTCAGGAGCACGTTCAAGTTGCCAAATCACTTCACGATAATGATCCAACTCACCAGTTTTTTAAAGAAGTTGAAACTGAATCTGCCACTGAATCCTTAGGTGGTATTTTAGATGCTTTCCATATTGACGGATTATTGTCCGGTTACTTTGGTTACTTCTTAGATGATACAATTGAGTTAATTCGCCGTAATCCATTGGTTAAATTTGTTGAAAAAGATTCAAGAGTTTTTGCTTCTGAATTTGACACCCAAAATGGTGCACCATGGGGTTTATCAAGAATCTCACATCGCGAGCCACTAACTCTAGGTTCATTCAACAAATATTTGTACGATAATGCAGCCGGTAAAGGTGTTACTTCATATGTTATTGATACAGGTGTCAATGTTGACCATGTCGATTTCGATGGTCGTGCCGTCTGGGGTTCAACCATTCCACAAGGTGATCAAGATGTTGATGGAAATGGGCACGGTACCCATTGTGCTGGTACCATTGGTTCCAAACATTACGGTGTTGCTAAACAAGCAGACATTGTTGCTGTCAAAGTTTTAAGATCGAATGGATCTGGTACCATGTCTGATGTTGTTAAAGGTGTTGAATACGCTGCAAATGCTCATGCTAAAGCTGTTAATGAGAAAAAAAAAGGATTTAAAGGTTCTACTGCCAACATGTCTTTAGGTGGTGGTAAATCCCCTGCATTAGATTTGGCTGTCAACGCTGCTGTTCAAGCTGGTATCCATTTCGCCGTTGCTGCAGGTAATGATAATGCTGATGCTTGTAACTATTCACCTGCTGCTGCTGAAAAAGCTGTTACTGTTGGTGCTTCCACTTTATCAGATGCAAGAGCTTATTTCTCCAATTATGGTAAATGTGTTGATATCTTCGGTCCAGGTTTAAACATTTTATCAACTTATATCGGCTCAGATTCTGCAACTGCTACTCTATCAGGTACTTCAATGGCTTCTCCACACGTCGCTGGTTTGTTAACTTATTACTTATCTTTACAACCAGGTACTGATTCTGAATTTTTCGCTGCTAAAGATGGTATTACTCCAGCTCAATTGAAAAAGAAAATCATTGAATATTCAACCAAGAATAAGTTGTCTGATATTCCAGATGATACACCAAACTACTTGATTTACAATGGTGGTGGTGAAGACTTAGATGGATTCTGGGGAGACTCGACTTCCGATAAAGATTCTATTAAAAATTCTGTTAATATTGAAGAAACTTTATCTAAATTGGAAGAAAAGGCTGAGTCTCTTTATGAAGAATTGAAAGAAATTGTTGGTGGTAGCTTGATCTGAGTACAACAATGATATTTACTTCGCACTTACCATATTATCATGGTCATGAATTCATGGGATTTTATTACGAAGGGTTTTTTTTATTCATGAGGTTATAATTTTTTTAAATGGTGATTCACTTTCAATTCTAACAAGTTTTGACTTGTCTTGACTTGTCTTTCTATACTTTTTTGTTTGCTACTATGAATACTATGAATTCTAATTTTATCAATTACACTAATTAGATATTGCATAACGTCTAATCAATAAATACTGGAAGTTTTTAAGGCTTTTTATTGTACTAAGTATTATAGTAATAGTAAGTTTCACTTCTATCATTGCCGAACACCGAGCCCTCGGATCTGTGGATTTGCTATGAACAACTTTGGCACAATTTCGATCCTCGCCAGCCATTCCAAAGAAACAAAAGAAGAAACTATTGAGTTTTGTTGCATAACGTGCAAAAGAATAAACATATAACTGTTGTTTGTTCTTTTTTCTAAGCAAGTTATCTAACGTTTTTTTCCGGTAGTTTTCAGTAACTTCAAAAAAAGAAAATCTTTTTTAGATCCATCTTGTTACATACTCATTATAAACAGTCAACAGATGAGCTATTCCAAACAACACTCCAGAACAGCTTCTCAAGAAACAATGATGGCGGATAATGGCAAACTACAAGATAGCTTCCGACCACATATGGGCATTTATACAGATTCAATGAGATATAGAAGGGTTCCAAGTGGCGGACATCAACAGCTACAACAGCTGCCGTCTCCACAATACCACTATGGTCAACAACAACAACAACAACAACAACAAAATCCACGCTATAGTACTCAGCAACAACAATACCCACAAGGTTCAAACTCAGTTTCAGCTTCACCTTCACCAAGATATACTCGTGGTTCGAACCCTCCTTCCCCTACAAGATCTAGATCTCCTGTTCAATATCACCTACCTATAAAACATAGCTTTTCTGGACCAAGGCTTGTAAATGAAAATTATACAAACAGTTCAAATGATCTTGTCTTTGAAGATATCAACGATAAAGACAATAAAAGAACTCCAATGGATAAACTGTTTAAAAAAGGTTCTCTACCCATAAATTCCAAGAAGAAACAGGATGTATATAAGCATAATCATGGAAGTGATGATAATTTGGATTTGATGCCAACATTAGCCATGGGGTTTGAGAATAGCATAAGTAAAAGATTACAAAAAACAAATGGAGAATTAAGAATCACCGGTCATGGTTATTTTTTTGATACTGAAGATGCCACTAATAACTCTGAATCCTATTATGAGCCTCATTATGAACAATATCATGAGCCTATACAACAAAAGTCACAACCTCGTATCCATGGAGCTTATTATCCAGATCCAAATCAAAGTGATGAAAGATATAAGGAAGACTTTGAAGAGGATGCTGCTGTGCATTTTAATGAAAAGAAAGTTGATAGTAAGGAATTCGTTAGACCATCACGAATTCCAGTAGACGTCGACCAAGTTCAACAACGTTTGATCTCAGATACAGTCAAATCAGAATTACCACAATCTTCAGAGCTTTTAGACCAGCCAGAAACTGTGAAAGATTTGATTGAAA
Organism: Wickerhamomyces bisporus; assembly: GCA_024271855.1. Classification (NCBI taxonomy): domain Eukaryota; kingdom Fungi; phylum Ascomycota; class Saccharomycetes; order Phaffomycetales; family Wickerhamomycetaceae; genus Wickerhamomyces; species Wickerhamomyces bisporus. The sequence continues at coordinate 89,480 of JANBXE010000023.1, forward strand.
CTGAGGATTCGTCTAACTTTGAAGAATCAATATCAGTGACTAAAAAGAGAAACAAAAAACCTGGCTTAATCAAAAAGGTATTTGGATTAGAGAAAAAGAAGAAGTTAGCGAAACAAAATAGTCGAACTGCTTCACAGAGGCGTGTGCGCCAACAATCGAAGTCACCACAAGCGCACAATGGATCTGGTGATCTCTCTCCTCAAAATTTAAAGACTGAGTCTTCAGAGGAATCGATGGGCTCAAAAGTCAAGAGTTTTGAGTCACAATATGAATCAGCACAAGAGTCAGTGTCACCTCAACAGATGGTACAAGAAGAGGAGGAAGAAGAGGAAGAGGAGGAGGAGGAGGAGGAGGAAGATGATGATGATGATGATGATGAGGCAGAACAAGAAGCAGTAGAAGGTTCACTAGTGGAGTTGGTGAAGAGTATCCCCATCATTTCCACTTTCTTCAGGCTTATTGATCAGAGCTCCTCACTGACGCCACAGGCCAAGGTTTTCTTGAAGATTAGTCTGATACTGATGGTTTTATACGAGATCCAGAGTGTGCTAGAAATCCTTCGTGAATGGTTTTCTTTTGCTAAATAGAGTAAAACTTAATATACAAAGACAAAAACAGAATACTGCAATTGCCCAAAGCCGTGAATAGATCCCTTGGAATATGCTGGTTATTCTACAGGTATTAACGCAAGAGTAGATCAAGTAATCATGGGTGCAGCCAATAATAAAACACTAAAAGTTTTATCAACAATCAACTGTTACCCTTTATTAGTAGTTGTTGCTCGCACTTTCGATGTTTCTATTTTATTTACCGTTGTTTAAAAAGGTCATCTTATCCTTTATTCACAGTAAAAGAAAAAGAGAAAGCTACAAAGGAATTTTTTTCTAAACGTATCAGGATCAACGGAGAGATTTCCTTGTTGATGTCCATTCTATCCTGTTTCTTTTTATTCCGTTTCACTAATTCACTTGTTGATCTCGTTGCTGGTTTTCTCTAATCACTCTACCCCTTGTCTGCTTTAAACCTGCACATTACTAACATGGCAAAAGAACAGGCTTCCAGAAAGGGTTTCCAGAGAAAAAAGCACAAAAACTCAAGACTAGGTAAGTTAACTTTTCCCAATTTAATCTGGGAATACTAACCATTCTGAAGGTTGTCCCAGTACAAACAGTGTAGAATAAAGTGTGATGGGACTTCGCTTTCATGTAAGGAGTGTGCTTTCTGTTCAGCATGTTATTCTAATTTCCATATCAAACCCCAGATTATACCAGCATCTCATCTCATAGATGAAACATGGGTATTTAAACTACTCTTATAAAGACCCGGATCTTATTGTCTTAATACATTCAGAATCTGAAGGCTTAGGCCCTGATATTACTCAAAAATCAGACCCTGCCGTTGCAGTACAATCATCAACTTGATCCTATTCCCCGGTCTGGTCTTTCTATTAGATCCTCTAAAAACAAAATCTCGTATCTTTGAAAAATACTCCATTTTACATAACCAGGTTCATCCAGATAGTGACATTAAATATCAGACTCATCATCAGATGCATATTCATTTTCAGTTCGAGCAACATATTTTATTATCCACAATATGATGATGACCATTAACAACAACATCACCTAGTTACACCACCTTCTATGAAAAATTCATCTCGTAAAGCTGAGATTTGACACGTTCAAAGATCGATATATCCTGATGAATATATTGAAGGGTACGTGTCTATTAATACTGATAAATTGGATAGTAATTGTGGACGATCTCCTAGCATTAGTGATGCTATAAGTCCGTTTTTTGGTGAAGATCTCAACCATCCAGTACAGCGAGTTTATGAAAATTCTAATAATATCACACCTGGTTCTAACAATACATCCATTAAGATTACCCCTGATGCCAATGCTACAAATATTATTCCTAATAAGAGCACACTTGTCGCTAATAATGAATTTTACAAAACTGCGTTATGTTCTGACGCATCAGCTCCATATAATAATTTAAAGGTTCATTCAATATCTCATACGTTGAATCAACTTGAATTTGATCCGAACAGATTTCTAGAATTTTTTTAGAAAGAGCGTTCCTAAGACATTTGCCAGAATCTTCCTATAAAGAGAAGTTAATTCAAGGTTAATACTTCCATTTGAGAGTATGCTTGTCTTTAAAAACTTTTTTTTATATTATAGCGTGAAGCATTAATATCATCACGCCCGAATTAGTTGGTCTATTTTTAAAATATTGTGGGTGTTATATGAACTACGTTTTGAGTGGATTATCAAACATTTCAAATTTGAGTGCTGAGATATTGTTAATTTTAACTAATACTCTAAACAATTTACTAATTTACTTAAAAAATCAAAGTACACTGGAGAATTGTTTTTCGTTGGCTTCAGATACTGGTGCACTATTAAGATCGGCATATGGAGATCCCTCTAAATTCCCTAAATCATTTGTCAAATTGAAAAACCATATAGATGGATTATTATTTATTTTTAAATATGTTTGAACTCCATAATATAATTAAAATGCAATTTTTTGAATTTTTAAAAGGTGTTCGAAATTTTGGATCTGCATATATCGAGAATGAAGATTCTGTTCATAATGATGACATTTTGCATGAACAGTACGACTCACTGATTGAATCCATTAAGTTTTGTTTGGATCTACTTGAGAATGAGAAATCTCAAGACCAAGCTTTGAGACATCTTATCGAGAAAGCTTTTGAATTGATCCAAAGATGGTGTATGTTATTACCACCTGAATTTCTTATACTAAGATTGAAATACTCCGGCTATTCAAAAAAGTATTTTATATATTTTGGTTCGCTTTGATGCAATTATTGACAGGTGTGTTGTTTGGGGGTAGATACTTCTTTGCCTTTTTTCGATTGTTATTATTTGATGTATACTTTTGACAAGGACCAAATTATGATAAGACTAGATGATGATTTAAAATGGTTTGTTAATCACTCATGCAGAATCATTGCATTTTTTCACAGAAGACAAAGATTTATTATAAGAAACATAATTTCGGATGACCCAATTCCAAGTTTCTTTTGGAAATGATCGTTTTGAAGGCAAAATAAGATATTTGGGTATTTATGAACAATGTATCACAAGTCTAAAGACAACTGTCATCAAGAAGATACATTATCCTATTGAATACTCCTTGTCAGAGAATGTCTTTAGAAAAAAGTGGACTATTATAAATCTAATGCTGATCCTATAGGGAATGATAGCATAAACGAGTTTTTTGAAAAATTCGATGAGTTTAGGTACAGATTATTCCAAATATTTGGTGAATAATGAGCAACTATCTGAGGATGATTTAATCAATTTCTTGAAAAACGTCGATCCAAAGACATCATTACCATGCAAAGATTACGAACCAAGATACACTGATCCACTATTCATTGAGCGAGTTTTGTTCCCGTCAGCATGTCTGGAGTTTTTTTGACAAGTATGTTGAAGATAGAAAGCTAACTATCCAGATGGTCAATAGTGAGTAATGGTACCTCTACTTCTAGCATATATAAGTATGGAAGGTCACAATCTCAACTGTAGACAATGGCTTCTAACTAATTGGCCTACCAGAAGCAAATGAAGCCTTAAGCCCAATCTGACTAAAATGTAAAAACAGATGTTCAGAAAAAATGTCACAAATAATGAACAAATCCACAGAAAGGCAATTTCCTTCACTTTTTTTAACAGTCTATTAGCCACTTCTGGCTACAAAGATCACCGATAATACATGGTCAAAGAGTCTCCTTCCATCAGTTCTATGCAAGGTAGTCTCTCAATTCGACAGAAGCTTAGATTAAAGTTCACCGCAAGATGCTGGAAATTTTCGTGCATAAAAAGAGACGCTTTTCTACAATCCTTGAATGTTTTGGCTGGCCTGGCTACTGGCTGTTGGTTGTTAGTTGTTGATTGTTGTTGGTTGATTGTTTACTGGTTGTTGGTTATTAATTCTTTTTCGAGCTAGTGCTAGGGTAGTAATTCTGTCTAGTAATTTTCCCAAGTCTTAAAATGTCAAATAACCAACCTCGAGTTAAGAAAAAACATAAAAAATCCAAGGTCGGTACGTATCCGTTGAAAGAATCCCTTTGTTAAGGTGTCATTACTAACAACCCAAGGATGTACACAATGTAAACAGCGAAGAATCAAGTGTGATGAGACCCTTCCAGCTTGTAAGAACTGTTTATCTCGATCAGTGAGTGTTTTTGGTGTCATTTTCCATTTCAGCACAATACTAATTACTATATCTCAACCAGAACAGATGTGGATATTTGGATTATACCCCAAGGGAAATCCAACTGGTTCAACTGGCTCACTGGGAGGCTGAAGGCTCTGATCCTTTAAGTAATCCAGTATCTTCACAGAGTTACAATCCCGCTCAACCAGTCATCGTCTGCCGTCAAGAACTTGATCTCTCTAATATTCCACTATCTCCTCATGTTGAAATAGATTCAAGTTCAAATCACTCTTCAGACTTCTCACAGAGTCGCTATTATCCATCCTCAACACACTCTGCCATTTCCAAAGCTGTCACGAGCAGCACCATGACCACTGTCCCTCCCAATCCAGATACTTCAAAATCAATCCAGCCAGTTTATGACCTTTTTTTAAACCATCCAATCCAGTATTTAAGAGATAATGAAATTATAGGAATTGATCAGCCAATCCGTTTGAAACGGCCCTTTTTTCCCAATACGCGGCATCCTCGTGATAAGGCTAAGAACTCAAATGCTGTCAAAAGAGTTCGAAATAGATTCACCATTAAATTAATAAGTCATCACTTGAATGACATATCCATTGATCTCCAAAGATATCCAGAATTTTTTGATGAAACCGTATTTAATACTATGACCCGGGTTTTATTGAATAAGAGAAATAACTCAAAGCTGTTGAATTCATTTACAAACATCAGATTATTCAATGGGTTATTATTACAAGCCTCTGGTTGTTTGCTGTCGTCTATCCCAGACCTGGAAGTTTATTTTCTCAGATATCGTGGTTATTGCATAAATTACGTCTTGAAAAACTTACCCAATATCAATGATTCAAATGCCACTGTTCTTCTTATGGTTATTAGTCTACTGAAAGTTTCTGAAGTTTCGATGAATGATCAACAAGGATTGAAAAAACGTTTTGCGCTAGCTTCCGGACCAGGCTCGCTACTCAAAGCTGCATATGAAAATCCTTCCAGCTTTCCCAACTCATTTAAAGATTTAAAAAATCATGCTGATGGGTTGATGTTCACCGCTAAATATATTTGGTTACCTACTTATAACCCAAAATGCCTTTGGGAATTCTACGATGTTATAAAGGAATTTGGAGAAGTGTATATTGAAAATGAGGATTTTGTTAATACTGACGATAGATTACGACAACAATATGACAAAACCATTGAGTTTTTGGATTTTTGTCTAGATCTTGTGAAAAATGAAGCATCTCCTAATGAGATCTTAAAATATCCTATTGCAAAATTATATGAATTGGTTCAACGATGGTATGCTTTATTTCCTTCTGAATGTTTCACTCTTGGCTCAAGATTACCACCTATCAATAAAGTTTTTTATGTCTTTTGGTTTGCGATGTTAACAATTCTAAATAATATCTTTATTGGGTGTCGTTACATTTTCACTTATTTTCTTGACGGTTACTCACTGATGCAGACCTTTGTTAAGAGCGAAATTATGGTGGGAATGGAAAATAATGATAAATTGAAATGGTATTTGAATTACTGTTGTCGCATCATGGCATTTTTCAGTAGGAGGATGTCGTACCTTATCAGAAATACCATTTTGAACAATCCAATACCAACTTTTATTCAAAATAGTGACAGATTTAAAATTAGGTCTATGGATATTCATGAACGTTGTATTACAAGCTTTAGAAAAACAATCATTAAGAAATTAAATTATCCTTCTGAATCAACAAACATCACGAATGGAAATGGCATTGAATCTGGGAACTATTATGGCTCCCCTAGTGATCCCATCAACAGCACTTCTGGATATAGTTCTATTGTTACTCAGTTTTTCGAAAATTCAAATAGTTTTGATTCAAATTTCTATAGTTCGTATTTGAATCTTGAAGGGCTGATGGAAAAAGATGAAGTTGAAGTTGATTTGATAAATGATGTCGATCCGAATACTTCACTACTGAAAAAAGATTATGATCCGCGGTTTATTGACCCAATTTTCAATGAAAGAATATTGTTTCAGTCAGCTGATCTCGAATTTATCAATAAGTATATTGAAGATAGAAAGCTGATCATTCAAGCGGGAGATATTAGATGATGAATAACTAATGATTAATGAAGGAACAGATATATTGGTAACAAAAAAACTTGCTAATTTAAGTTAAAAGAAAATTGAAAATCACTGTAGTCAGCTAACTGAGCAGCAGAAAGATTATTTATCTAATACGATTTCTTAATACTAATGAGTTTACAGTAAATTTTCTATCATTTTTGGTTGGTCAACAACCTAAACCTACAATATTTGACATGAAAAAAATTGTACATTTTCATAAAATAACACAACTACGATGAATTCTTCTTTTCTTCTTCGATTGTGGCAATTCGCTTATTCCATATTCTGCATTTGCGTAATAATCTGATGCAAACCCTGGTGCATCATGGTTCTGAGCAGGTAATTCATCAGTTCTTCTAGAAAATCTATTTTTCTTTTTTGGACTAGTAGTTTCATTAACCAAAACCTTCTCTAAACCTGCACTTATAGCAATATTAAATACTTGGACAATATTTTCAGTTGTCTTTGCAGAGCACCTGATATGAAAACTTGCACCAATTTCCAATGCAACTTTCTCTGCCGTTTCAAATTGAATAATCTCACCTCCATCTGATACCAAATCAGTTTTGGTACCAACTAGGATTATGGGTATACCTGGGCAAAAATGTTTTACTTCTGGTGCCCATTTTTCTGTTATATTATTCAAACTAATAGGACTATTAACTGCATAACATACCAGTAAAACATTAACATCGGGGTATGACAAAGGTCTTAATCTATCATATTCTTCCTGCCCTGCAGTATCCCATAATGCTAGCTCAACAGCTTTGTTATTTGGACCTTTAACGTTGGTGATATAATTTTCAAAGATAGTTGGAACGTAAGTCTGTGGGAACTCACCTTGTGAATAGGATATCAACAAGCATGTTTTACCACACCCACCATCACCAACAACGACTAGCTTGACATGGTGGTCTGCTCTCTTTTTAGAATTATCTATTTGAAAATTTTGTATCGCCTCGTTAGAGGTCTGAAGAGTTGTTTGCGTGGTAGGTAACTGCTGCTGTGACTGTCTTTTCTTCGCAATGTCATACGGTGTGTCAAACGATGATCCAAGCACTTTAAACGAGCTTTCCTCTGAATCATCGATAGGATCTCTAGAATTCAGTTGATTTGAGTTATAGAATGGCTTAGAAAGTGTGCTCATAGTTTTAATTTGGTTATATTCTTGATCAGCTATCTAAAAATTATGTTGATATTAGTGAAATATGAGAGTAGATAGCCTTAAATTATTCTTGGAAAAACGAGGGACAAGCAAATGGATAAATAGCTGAAACTGAAACAGTATAAGAGAAGGTGAGCAACTACGGAAAAGCTGATGATGATGGATTCAGCCTCTTTTCAGTTAAAATTCCAGCTTTACTTTTGTTTACCTTTCACATTCCGACTCACTTTTCTCACGTGACTAAAACCGGAAATATACACAGGTGGTATACTAAGGAAACAGCATGAGCTTTGGATATTTCTTCTACACTGCCAAAAAAAAAAACATGAGATGGTGTTTTAATCTAGGCCTGGCTAACGTTTCTGTTTCTGTTTCTGTTTTTGATTTTGATTTTGATTTTGATTTTGATTTCGATTTTGATTTCGATTTCGATTCGCAACAGCTTCTTCCTTTTCTTGTGCAGCACCTGCTTGTAGCCTTTCACCAAGTTAAGGATTTTCAGAAACACCTTGTTACTTATCACCATTGGCTCAACCCATATGAACAGATTTTAGTGGCCTAGGAAGCTCAGACTCAAGAGCTGGTAAGCGAACGTGAAATACAACAGTGACTTTTTCATCAGCTCTTACCCATATACAACCAGCAGCTTCCGTCTCTGTGGTGCTAAACCCTGCACTGAAAATCAATCCATCCTGAGATTTCAGAATAGTAACACCAACACGGAGAGTCTGTCAGTTCAGCTTGTCACTATTTCCCTTCAGAACTTCTATGACACGTATTATAGTATAGTCAAAACAAAGTGATTTTGATGGTTTTTGACACAAAAAAAAAAAAAAAGAATCGTCCGGGCAACAATTTGCGATAATTCCGATTTATCGGAATTGGAATTTAAGAGTGAAAAACAACAAGAAACAACAGCTCTTCTCTAGACCATGCAATTTATACAGTATCACTTTGTCTTCCAATAACCCTTAATCCATCTCTGAAAACCGCTTTTGAAGTACATCTGTTATTTCCATAACAATCCAGTATTTTCAATTGCGGGCAGTTATCACCAATCAATGTTAGAACATCATCTTCCACGCATCTCACAAATCCAACATCTAGATATGTTAAATTTGAGCACTTCATGATTTGAAAGGTATTAACTGTAAGGTCTTTTATTGAATTTAAAGACAGTTCAACCAATGAGCTGCTTGAATGTAATAGCATCTCAATTATTCCTTCATCTGCCAACTGGAAACATTTCTTTAAATAGACTTCGTTCAATCCATAATTAGCACTCCAATCATGGAATAGTCCAACAAGCCCTTCATTAGTGATTTGATCAAGAAATTGTAAAGATAAACTCCTGATATTTGACCCAAAAGTACGGATTCCATTGATCAAGAATTCATCGGTCAGTGCAGAACAGCCATCTAAATTCAAGCTGGCCAGATGTTCGCCATTTATGCTTAGTAAATTTACTAACAATGCGTCATCAACCAAGTCTTCGTGGTGGGGATATGAGATTTCTAGGTTATGTAAGTTCGTAAAATAAATCGGCATTAGGTCATATGAGGTTTTGGATGCAATTCCATCTAGCCTCGAAAGTTTTAAGTCGGTAATTGTTCCCCCTAAGTTCTCGCTAAAAACTTGAAAAGTTTCGTCGTCAAATCGATGAGTGTTAGATATTTTGAATTTTGTTATAGCAGAGCCTTTTTTGTTCACAAAGAAATTTTGCCATGTTTTATTGTTTATCAGAAATGGTCCATCCAACTCTATACTTGTCAAATTTAATAGATTTGTAGCAAAATAGTTCAGATTATCATTATGAAACTTCCCGCACATCAGTAAAGTTAAACTTTTCAGATTTGGACAAAATGAAGCAATTTTGTTGTATGATTTTGATGTTAGACCAGAACAATCCCAAAACTCCAATTTTTCTAAACTAACACCATTCTCAAGAAATAGTTGTAGTGTGCTATCATCTAATAGTCTATTCCGACACAAAATTTTAGCAATCTTCTTTAAATTCAAGGCACCAATATCCCCAAATTGGTCAACATATTGGATCATCTTTGTAACCTTTCGTATTGATAGATCTTGCAAAGTTGGCAGTTTAACGTCTTGTCTATCCAATAGAGCAACGGCCAATCTTTGCCTTTTCTTCCTCGATATCAGCTGGTTCTTCTTGATGGCACGTTCTTTCTCTATCTGTTTATTTGTACAGTCTGCGCATAAGTAGCCATGATCATTTGATTTGGAATAAACATTAATGACAAACTTTGTGGAGCAAATGGCACATCGTTCCTCTTCACCAACAATTTTCCTTCTGGATTCAACTTCTTCTTCATCTGAGTCATCGTTGTCCAATCCTCTTTTCTGTCTAGCTGCTAATCTTATTTCCTCTTCTTCGTCATCTTCATCCTCATCATGATCGTTTTCCTCGCGGTTCAACTCGACCTCATCACCTTCAGTTTGCCCAGTTTCTTCATCGTTTCCGTTGGCATTTTCCCCAGCTCCTTCTACTTCTACTTCTCCTTCTCCTTCTCCTTGTGCTAGATTTCTTTCGTATCTCTCTCTGATTTCATTTGCGTTGATTCCTTGTTGTCTTAAAAATGCAGTTAAAGCTGAGTTGGGGCCTCTGATCCCAGTTGTTGGATCCTCGCCAGATCCGTTAGCATCGTCTGTTTGACCAGCATTTCTGTATTTTAAAGGACGTCTGTGCATTAGATGGCTATAAATTTTCTAAAATGGAACTAATTCAGCTTTCAAACTGTTAGTATATGGTGGTGTTCAGCCTTTAAAATATATTTCAGCCTGAAGATCAAAGCTCTTTCGGTCTTTTGACTTTTATTATTGATTTTGCCACTTTTGAAAAAAAAAAGATAGAAAAAAACCGAAGAAACACCAATAAAAACAAGAATTAATCTAGAAACCAGGATAAAATGCAAATAATCTTCAAAGATTTCAAAAAGGAGAAGATTCCAATCGAATTGGATCCTCAAGAAACGGTAGGTTTTGTTTTCAAATAACGTTTTCACCTCATTGGTTCATAATACTGATTATTACCAATACAGGTTCTTACAGCAAAGGAAAAACTAGCTGAAATCAAAGGAATCGAAGCAAAACAATTGAAATTCGTCTATTCTGGTAAGTGATTCGTGAAATTTGTGTATTTTTTTTTCCGCTTAATCTAACCTTAAATATTTATAGGTAAAGTTCTACAGGATGATAAAACTATTGAAAGCACTTCCATCAAACCAGATGACCAAGTCATCTTCATGATTTCAGTATGTGTCCACTATAAAAACAATATTTGCCAATTACTAACAACGTATCATTATAGAAAGCTGCTAAAAAACCAGCCGCTTCAGCACCAGCCGCTGCCCCAGTTGCAACTCAATCCACTTCATCCCCAGCACAACTTCAATCAGCACCAACTACTACAGCTACAACTCAACCTCCTCAACAACAACAGCCAAGTGGTCCAACTGTTGCTGCTACTCCAGCACAACCTGTTGATTTCAACGAATCCACCTTTGCAACCGGCTCAACCAGAGAAGCAGCCATAACCAGAATCATGGAACTAGGGTATGAGCGTCCACAAGTTGAACAAGCGCTAAGAGCAGCTTTTAACAATCCAGATCGTGCCGTTGAATATTTATTAACTGGTCTACCTGAACAACCAAACGCACCAGTTAGTGCTCAAGTGCCAGCTGAATCTGCAGAACCAGAAGCTCAAACTGGAGAAAGTGAACAACATACACAAGATATTTCAGTTGATGATTTGGAAGAAGCAAATGACGATCTTTTTGCCCAAGCTGCTGCTGCTTCACAAGGAGGTAATGCTGTTTCAGGTAGTGGTGCTCCTAATGGTTTAGCAAACTTAGCAGGTGCTGGTGGATTGGAACAAATTCGTGATATTGTCCAAAACAATCCTGAAATGCTAGAGCCATTACTAGAACAATTATCTCAACAGTATCCTGAATTGAATGGCTTAATCCAACAAAATCCTGAAGAATTCATCAGATTGATCTTGAATGGAATTAGTAATCCTAATGTTTTAGAAGGTGGTGAAGATGCTGATACTGGTGATATTTATGAAGGTGGCGAAGCCCCAGCTGGCACTACACAAATTCCGATCACTCAAGAAGATCAAGACTCCATAAATAGATTGATTGAATTAGGGTTTGAAAGAGATCTAGTTATCCAAATTTACTTTGCCTGTGATAAGAATGAAGAAATTGCTGCTAATATCTTATTCAATGATCACGCTGATCAGTGAATTATTTTATATTTGTGATTTTATATTGTCCCCTTGTCTCGCTTTTTATTGTTATTAATACATCATTAAATGTCTAATTCATTGAAATTATGAATTGTTTTATAAGTGGATGTAATCTCCTCGCTTAATGGAGTGTTTCCTGGACGGATAACGATCACACCATTAATTTTTTGCTCAATTGAAGCTTTTATTTCCAAGTAGTTATCACTGAAGAAGACGACTTCTTCACCTTTCAAACCAATGTCTTTCAGTATATTTGCGTAACTTGAGGTTTCTTGCTTAAAACCAGAAGTGGTTATATCAAAATATCCATCTAATTTAGGATTGATATCAAAACTATCTCCATTTGAATCTTGGACGTAATTGAACAGTAATTTCTGTGCCTTAATACTTCCGCTTGAATAAATATAAATCTTGTAACCCTTTGATCTCCAATCATCCAGTTTTGTCAAAAAATCTTGATAAACTGGTGCTTTAATCAAGCCAGATTCATAACCTCTTTGCCAGACAATCCCTTGGAATGATTTTAATGTTGAATCCTTAATATCTTTAGACACCAAGTGTTCGATATATGAGGATAACAATTCAAAAGACTGGATGTGTTCAGTTGGGAAGTTTGACAAAATCGAAGTTAATTGATCATCGGAAGAAGAGTTCAAAGGGTAAGATAGATCTCTGATGTATATTTTGAAGTTTTGCAGGAAAAAAGGAAACAATTTGTCCTTAACAAATGTTATTGGTGCAACTGTTCCCTCAATATCAAGAATAATGGCTTTGACTGGCATCTCCTGAAGCGATTGAAGACCCTTTTTCCAGTGTGTTTCTGAAAAGCATTTGTAAAATTTCCCTTTGAACGTTGGTAAAAGTCACGTGAATTCGGTTTACTTTTACTGTATTGTTAAGATATACATAAAGAAATCTCTAAAATTGTGAATATATATTTGATTTGGGAACAATTCTATTACGAGGTTTGATTTTTGCACTGAATGATAGAAATGCTTTCAATTATATCATACAATGTATATTTAATCACTTTATAAACGATATGTTTAGTCATATATTTAATTATGTATTTAATTATGTATTTAATTATGTATTTAATTATGTATTTAATTATGTATTTAAGTGTGTAATGATTTATGCTGCAATTTATTTTATTCAATATCTTGACTCATAACATATTACTACTCATTACACTTTGATTTGGACTTGTAACTAAATCATATAGTAATTTAAATTAATAGTTTTAAATAAGCGACTGTTTTAAATTTCAATGCGCATTTTTCTGCCGGGATTTTAAAGCATGATCTTCTCGGTCTTTCAAATTAAAAAAAAAAACAACAACAACAACAGCAACAACAGCAACATTAAAAGAGCATAATCTTTTTTTAGAAATATATCCATAACTACATGTTTCACTTCTATTTATTTAATGAATTCTACCAGCATGATATTTCTACGAAGGCGCAAACTACTGAGCTTGGCATCAATATTAATACTGCTATTTCTCGTAAAGTTTAAGGTAGATCTGTCACATGAGCTAAAACAAGTTGTGACAACCGGTGGTGATGATAGTTCAAATAAGTTGCAGATCACAAACAAGAAGAGTTTAACATACACTTTCAACCAGGATATAACGATATCTGTGTACCTTTATCATGCATACACAAAGATTGATTCTGAAGTTCCAGAAGAGCTCCCTTTCCATTGGTACGATTGGGTAGATCTCACTTTATTGAATGACTTTATAAACTTGCCCAAACCCCAAAAATTTGATTGTTCTCTCTTGTGCACAGGAAATATCAATGCCAGACAACTTAAAGTCATTGAAGAAGTATTCAGAACACACGAACATCCGCAAGATGTAGGTAGAAGGAGAAAATCAAATGCTAATGCTAAGTGCAAAGATTATTGTACAAGTGATAATAGTGATCATCAGCCTGGGTTTAGAATTTTTAGAAACCTATTCAAAGGTGGGAAGGTTTTAAAAAGTTACCAATCAAGATCTTATTTATACAGTGAGGCTCCAAATCCCTTTAAAATAATTTTCATAACAGATAATGGTAACTTTCCATTACCAGTTCAATCAAATTTGAATATTGATGACCATTCAGAGTTGAACATGGTAAGGTCAAAGCTTTACTCCAGCTTCATCAAAGATGGCCAAACCCCTGATGCAAAAAGTCATTTTAATCGACTAATTAACGAAGTAAACATCAAAAAGGTCCCAAATGCTATTGATCTTAATAAGACTCTTAAAGTTGAATTATCACATGAAAGGTTCATATTTGATGCCCCGTTATATTTGGAAACCCATCCAGAGCCCAAGACAAACGAAGAAATTAGTTTCCACTCATCTCTGAAACATTCGCTGAACACAAAAGATGCAATCTTGCCAAAGTATTTCACGGAACCCATGTTAACAAGAGAGACAATCAGCATGAACGGTGGTCATATGGACTGGAGATTTTTCACTGGAAATGAGGATTTTTCTTCTGATGTAAAAAACATGATTTTGGAAAGAATGCTAAAGACGTGGTTCGAGTTCACTTTGAATGAAGGTATTGTTTCATGGATTGCACATGGTGCGTTGTTAGCTCATAGTTTTAACGGGATGCTATTCCCCTATGACGACGATTTAGATATTCAGCTGCCTTATGCTGATATGATCAAATTGGCATCTCAGTTTAACAATTCATTGATCTTGGAAAACCTGGGATCTGATAATCATGATCGGAAAAGAGGTGCTTATTTATTGGACGTGACTAATTCTATTACGCATAGGACAAAGGGGAATGGACTAAATAACATTGATGCAAGATTGATTGATATTGAGACTGGGATGTTTATTGATATTACTGCGTTGGGCGTCAGCGCTAGCGTATTGCCAACGAGATACGAAAAGGAATTCAAACAGTTGGATAGTAGAGTGGTTTACAAAGATCCAAATTTTGTGATCGAAGGGTTGTACAGCAACTGGGATGATAATGATCGTGCTTTTTTGAAGGAGAAAGACCCATACCTTTTCAGAACTTTAAAGAAGAATCAGTATTATGCCTCACCTCCGACGGATGGGTTGACAGTGGATAACACATTTGTGGAAAGGTATAATTTCAACTATCAGTTACAGGTATACAACTGTCGTAACAAACATTTCTATCAACTGAAGGATTTATCACCAGTAAAAATGTCTTACTTGAATGGAGTTCCTGTGTTAGTTCCAGGCGATCTGGCCACTGTCTTAAATGAAGAATATCAACCACAGTATCTATTATCAACTGTTTTCAAAAAATGGGTTTATTTGCCACAATTAAGGATTTGGATATCAAAAGAAATAATGGATAAATTTTACGATGTTGGAGGTGAAGATTTTGATCATGATCCCAACTTATTATCAAAATATAACTTAACTGAATTACTAAAGACCAAAGATGTTTTGAAAGAATTTCTAAAGTCATGGGAATATACGCTGTTGAATGAGAAAGAGAAAATGATAAGAATTGACCAAACATTGGATAACTCTTTGATTGAAGATTTATTACAAAACAGAAAATTTAAAAAGATTTCATATTCTGATAAAGATGATATTGAGTTATATTCGATAGCTATAGAACAATTGGAATCTGAATATTCAGGCGCTATTGACTACAACAATCTTGCAAGAGACGGAAGTTTTAGAAAATCAGACGACGATGTAGACTTCAATGCTGTTGGTTGGACCATAAAAGAGATTTTGGATTTATACGCACGAGGTGAATATGATCCAGATATTAATCTAAAAATTAAAACAACAGAGAGAAATATTTTGAGGAAACAAAGCGAACCAAAGAAAAAGAAACTGAGATCTCTTTTGGAACTGTTGATTTCAAGAAAAGAGACCATAGCTAGCAACAGTTCCCAACGATTGCCCAAATTGAAATCAGTTGTCGAGTATAATGAGTTTGTTGTTGATGCTGAAGCTAGAGAACTGGAAGATCAACAAAAACAAGAGCAAAGATTAACCGAAGAAGACGATGACCAATAAAACAATAATAATACAACTGTATAACTAGAGGTAGCCTAATGATTCATTTATCATTTATGCAATCTGCTGTTTTTTTACGTAGTTTTGTTCAAAGACATCATAGCGTTTCCCAAATAGGAAATTGGAGGTATGAGGTTTTGCTAATTTACCGGTGATTAGGGTATAAACTCACAACATTTTGCGTCAATTCGAGCAGATTGCCAAACGAGAAAATACCATTTATACAATCAAAGGAGTGACATCATAATAACTGTATTGTATGATCTTTTTTAGTTGATTTTTTTTCAGGTTACCTCAAACGGTGGACAATATTTTGTTGATATTTCACATATCAACAATATTAGAACTTGGGGCAATATGTTTTTGAAATGAGTGAATTATGATGCTGCTGAACAAAAACAGCACGAATTTCCTCAATATATGTTTGTATCAATGACCTTTCAATGGTGTAACAAATAATAGGGAAAATGTCTAAGATACTTCCATATAAGCTAAAGTTTCTTCTCTTAACGATGGTGCTGGTAACAACCAACCTCTACACATTCTTAAAAGTGAACTATTACAAATATGAATGTTACATGGTTGGTGAAAACCGATTTAAAGCTCAGGATCAAGTTCAGGATCAAGCTCAGAATCAAGTTCAGGATCAAGCTCAGAATCAAGTTCAGAATCAAGTTCAGAATCAAGTAGTGATAGAAGTGAAAGATGATAATAAGAAAATAACAGGAACCGATGGTTCATCTATAGATTCCATAAAACTAAATTACCTGGATACAAACATGAAGTATGATTATGAAATCCCTCTTTCATTGTTATTATTCTCACAAAACATCACAACGTATGACTATGATCCAAGATTGACATTGGGCGTCTATTTAAATTACATCTTATCTCAATTTAAAACTTTAGGACCCGACGATGACATTGATCCTGTTCCTTTTAGTTGGTATGATTGGACCGATTTGACTAAACTGAATGATTTCATTGATTTACCTCCAGACTATAAATATGGTTGCTCAACCTTTTGTACTCAAAAGCTAAGCATTTATTCCAGAAAACAAACAGAGAAGAAAACGTCAATAGACCGAGATAGCAAACGATCCGACAATGAATTGGCAGAATGTAAAGACTATTGTCGTGATTCTATGGCTGAAAACCAACCTGGCTTTAGGATAATTAAAAATATATCAGATGGTGAAAAATATGTTAAAACACTTCACGCAAATTCATTTTTATACGGTGAGGCACCAAATCCATTAGATTTAGTTATCTTGACACCAGATGGAAATTTACAAGTTCCATTGAAATCAAATGATGAATTGGATGATAAACAGCAATTGAATATGATGAATTCTGGGATATTCGAACATTATATACAAACCAAAACCAAACATGTGAATGTCTTGACTATCTTTAAGCAGCTTCTATCGGCAAAAGCTGTTAAAAAACATCCGGATCGTATCACCTTTCAAAAATATAGACTTGAATTAGAGCATGAAAGATTTGTTTTCAATGGATATGAATACCTAAATAAATCCAAACCTGAAACTCAAAAAGATATCAAATTTGCTGAATCAATGGAAAGATCGTTATTCATGAAAGAGTCCGAGTTGGTAAAGTACTTCAACGAGGCCCGGTTGAAGAATGAGATGAGGATCAGAGGTGATCATTTCGATTGGAGATTTTTCACAGGAAAGATATATTCAATGAATGAACGACATGCAATACTATCAAGAATGCTGAAGGCTTGGTTTGAATTGACTTCAAATGAAGGGATAGTTTCATGGCTGGCACATGGTGGATTATTAGCACATAGCTTCAATGGTATTAATTTCCCATGGGATGATGATTTGGATGTCCAAATGCCATATGTTGATTTCATTGAGCTTGGTAGAAAGTTCAACAGGTCTTTGATTCTTGAAAATCCAGAGTTTGGATATGGTGCTTATTACATTGATGTTTCAGATTCAATTACTCATAGAGCCAAAGGGATAGGATTTAATAACATTGATGCGAGAATGATAGATATTCATAGTGGTATCTTCATTGATATTACGGCTTTGAGTGTTACTGCTACAAATTTACCGAGTAAATATGCTGAAAGCTTCAGTATGTTAGCCGATGTTGATGAGGTGAAATATATAGATCCAAATCATGCTTATGACGAGACCATTGTTAAAATTGAGACGATGATATTGGCTTACAAAGAGAATAATAGAGATTCTAATAATCTTACGGAGGTTTTAAAGTCTAGGATTCCTCAAGATAATGAGCTAAAGGAAAGACTAGGATTGACATGGGATAAGACCCGTACTCAAAAGTACGATATCAATTATAAATTGCAGGCTTATAATTGTCGTGATGATCATTTCTATCTACTGAGTGATCTTTCTCCATTGAGATTAAGCTATTTTGAAAAAATTCCAGTTTATTTGCCAAATAATGTCTCTAAAGTATTGAGAGAAGAATATTACAAACAAGGGTTGCCTGCAACTAGATTTGCCGGATACGTCTTTTCACCACAATTAAGATTATGGGTTCCAAGTAAGATCTTGGATACCTTGCCCATGAGTAACGCTGATAAAAAGAGTGGAGTGTCACTTTTATCAGAAGAAAGCTTGAGTTTGTTGTTAACTAATGATTATGTGCTGGAAAATTTCTATAAAACTTGGGATTCGACATTATTGAACGAGAAGGAAGGAATGATTTTAAAAGATGATAACATTTTGAATAAAGATGAGCTGTTAAGTGAGCTGCTTATTGATAGACGTTTCAATCCAATAACAAAAGATCCATTTATGGAGCAATTAGAAAAAGATAATACAGATGAAACCATAAATTTGGATGATTTGAAAGCCAAAGTGAGAGAACAATTGATAAACCAGATAAGATCTGAAAACTCACGCCAAATTGATTATGAAAATATAGGAATCATTCCAAAGACATTAACAACTGATTTTAATAATATCAGTACTGATGTGAAACTCTTTGTTTAAAAATACGTTTGCATTAAAGTTGGTAATAGAGATAACAATATGTTTAATCTCCTTAATTGTTTGAGTTTTAAAACCATAAGCGACTTAACCAAAGCCCACTTCTATCTTAATCAAATGTTTACTCTCAATTAGATGACTATTTCACCTAAAGACTTTTGATTCTGAAGTTGTGATGGGTGACTATAAATAATAGTATAGCAATAAATAATAGTTTGTAGTGATGGCTTACGTAAAAAAGAAATAGAATTTTATAATTGAACAAAACTAAGATCTTTTCCATATATGAACTCTCCAAATCAAAAGTGGAGAGAGAAATCCCAATAAAATGGTTAACCTAAGGATAGCTACGCTTCAGTTAAATCCTAAGATAGGATGTATAGCAGAAAACATTCAAAGAGCTAATAAGATCCTTTCAAAATCGTTAAATTCGGATCAAAACATCAAGACCCCAGATCTATTAATTCTACCAGAGTTAGCCTTAACAGGCTATAATTTCAATTCCCAAAAAGATATCACACCATTTTTAGAGTCCCCTTCTAACCCAGGACTTGTACTGAACTGGGCTAAAGAAACCAGCATACAGTATAATTGTTTCACAATTTTGGGATACCCCCAATTGAACCCCACCTCGAACAAAATCTTAAATTCTGCTATTGTTTTCAATGGGGATGGGAAACTTGTGCATAACTATGACAAATCATTCTTGTATGAAACTGATGAGATATGGGGATGTAGCGAAGGCCATGGATTTACTAATTTTGATCTTAACGGAGTGAAAACTAGTATTGGGATATGTATGGATTTGAATCCATATAAGTTTGAAGCACCATTCGAAAAATTCGAGTTCAGTGGGTATTGCTTGGAGAATAGTGTAGGATTGGTTGTTTGTCCAATGGCTTGGCTACACTCTAAATCACCTTCTATATTAAAGAAAGAGCTGAATGAAAATGAGATTGAGCATCTTAAGAAAAATTATGGGGAAAAAATTGATTCAATAAATGGTAAGTTTGAAATCAATGCTGATAATAGCAATACAATCGTAAATTATAAAAAAATTGAAGACTTTGATCAATTGGATCAACCGGATTTTTCTAATTTGAATTATTGGATTTTGAGGTTTTTCCCATTTTTGAATCACACTTTTAAACAACAAAAGTATCAAAAGAAATGTACTGTTGTAATAGCAAATAGGAGTGGGATTGAAGATGACATCTTATATGGTGGTACAAGCTCAATATTTCAATTCAATGGTTCTTCAGGGCTGGTTGGTTATCAATCTGTTGATTTAAC
Organism: Wickerhamomyces bisporus; assembly: GCA_024271855.1. Taxonomy (NCBI): domain Eukaryota; kingdom Fungi; phylum Ascomycota; class Saccharomycetes; order Phaffomycetales; family Wickerhamomycetaceae; genus Wickerhamomyces; species Wickerhamomyces bisporus. Next base: position 109,544 of record JANBXE010000023.1, read on the forward strand.
TAATAAAAGTGTTGATATATTAGGCGCATTGGGTAAAGGAAATGAAGGTATTTTAATACGTGATGTTGAAGTATAAACATTTTCAGAAAGAATATAACAATACACTAGTATACAACTTCATACAGTCAGCAAAAAGTAAAACAAACAGAAACCAAAAAAAAACCAAAAAAAAACATCAAAACCATAACATTGTTCAAAAAATTACTTGAGCTTATTTTTCTTCTTTTGAAATACTACAAGCTTTCTTCCAGTGTTCAACTTCCCTGTAAGCTCTTTCCAATTCAGTTTTTAGTTTCTCATTTGAAGCAGTCAATTCAGCAACGGCCTGATTAGTTAATAGCTTTTCCAACGTCCATTTTTCAATGTTGTTGTTTTCATTTTCTTTTAATCTTTTAATGTATTCAATAGCTCTTTGAAGAATTTGAGATTTATTGGTTTCAGGTGAAGGTAATAATCCAGCCAATTCCTTAATACCAGTGTTAATATTGTCTCTTCTACGTCTTTCAACTTCTTTATGGTTGTCTTTTCTGATTCTGTGCCATTCTTCGGTACCTGCCAAAGGTTTCTCATTTGATTGATGTAAGATTTGTTGGGTAGCTGAATGAATAGATTCGTTAATTGTAGTTGGTTGTTGTGAAACAGCGTTTGAATCATCCGACTGTTTTTGATCATTGACATCAATATCTTGGGGACCGTCATCAGCATAAGACTCATTTGGAACTGAATTCAAGTACGTTTGTGTGCTATCTTCCTGTGCTTCAGAATAAGCTTGTGCTTGATGAGATAACAGCTCAGAGTCGATATTTGTGTCAACAACGTCATCTTCATGGACGTCAACGTCAACATCTTTGTCAATACCGGACGTGTTTTCGTAGTTTAGAGCAGCATCTTCTACTTGAAGCGAATGCTTTGGTCTGTTTTTGTTCTTTTTAGCGATTCTTTGGCTATCAATATCCACATTACTATTTCTTTTGTTAACTTGCATTTTGTTATTGTTATTGTTATTGTTATTGTTATTGTTTGGAGTAACAAAAACGTGATTTCCACGTGAGAAAATTTTTAAAGAAAGTTTCGGGCTTTTTAAATAAAAAAAAAAAAAAAAAAAAAGGCAGGTGATTTTCTGGTAAGCGCCGCAGTTCCGATTTGTAAACCAAAACAAAAAAAAGCCGGGTAAGTCAATTTTATATAAATGACAAAAAAAAAAAGAAAACAAAATAAACAAATCACGTGATATTTTTTTTTTTCTTCTGTGTGTTTTTTTTTTGTTAATCACGGTGGTTGGTTTATTTCTATTTATATGAGAAGTTCTTTTATACATAATCAATGTGATGATATTTTCTACAAACTATTAAATGATTATTTTTAACAAATCTGTAGTTTTCACTCATAATTGATCTCAAGCTTTATCCACTATTGAAAATAAACAAATAAATAAATAAATAAAAAGCTGATAAAATCTGATAATTCCGAACAGGATTAAGAAATTACCAATTTTATCATCGCTTTTTGATATATAGACAGAATTCCATACATCCAAAAAGATTTTTAAAAACAAAAGACAAAAAGATAGAACTAAAAATGCACCACTAATATAATGAAGCACATACAGCCGCTATTTCGAAACTTATTGAGGATTTCTGACAGGTATAAGCTCATTGAATCATCATGCCCACCACCTTCAATCGTATCACCAATTACTCATTGTGACTGCGAGTTTCCAGAAGACAAACAGATAAACTATGCAAAACCGTTAATCAACACAAAGGCATCTCACTGGAAGCATGTCCTGGTTCACTCAAAAGTTCCTGCTTCTCAATGGCTGTCAAAAGTAGAACTAATGCCTGGAGAACTCATATCGTCAATGTCCCTACATAAAAGATCAATTATTAATCCAATGAATCCTGTTCTAATTTCAAATATTGATCTGTCACTTCCTGAATATATTGACTTGAAAAAAGATGAATCATTAGCCTTAGTGTTTCCTGACAACGAATATTATAAGGTGAAATCTTCCAATGTTGTACCGTTCATGAAGGAGGTTTTAACACCATCTGGTGAAGTTTCTTCATTTAAACCAATAAAAAATCAAAACCCGACTATTCTGATATGTGGACATGAAAAGCGTGATATTCGATGTGGAATGATCGCTCCTTTATTGAAGGAAGAATTTGAGTTTAATTTAAATAAACGAGGATTATTATACAATCCAATTACAAATATAAACGGGATCAAGGTTGGAATTATTTCTCATATTGGAGGCCATGCTTATGCTGGAAACGTTCTATACTTTGATGAAGACGGGCTAGCTATTTGGTATGGCCGTGTCAAAAATGATTTGATTGATGGAATCATTGAGGAGACAATTGTAAATAATAATATCATAAAAGAGCTATATAGAGGTCGTGAGTACTAGGAGACATATATATACATATATATCACATTAATTAAGACATTCTTATACATATTTATTTATCTATAAGTCTTATGATTAGATTGAAATAGATCTGATTTCATAAATTTTTCTCATAACTTCTTTTGGAGTTTTATCAACTTCATTAGCAATTTTGATTTGAATAGGACTAGGCAAACTATTAAATGTTTCAATCAAATCTCCATCAATGCAGTTTTTAGAAGGCTGATAATATCCTCTATAAATTAACCCCAATCTCCCTGATAAATCAGGTTGGGATTCTCTTATAGCCTTCTGCAAATGAGTAAAAAATCTAATGTCATTCTTGGTTGGTAATGGAATCAAAACACCAATTGTACCTTGTAACCCAGTATAAACAACAATATCTCTCCCACCTTGAGTGAATGCACCCTTGTTGAAACTTGTGACAATGTCATCGATGAAAAAATTGCAAGGATTTGATAGTTTGAAAGAACATCCATTCAAGTACCCATCTTTATTTATTAAAAAAGTTGGATCATTATCGGATTTTAAAGAAATATCATCATCACATCTCAAAACGAATAGATTCCCGAACTTGTCACCACCTATCACAGTATTGTAGTCAAGAACCTTGATACTTGTGATATGACGACTTATGACATCATCAACAAATGGTATGAATTCATTCAAATTTGGCTTATAAGTAAGGAAAGTTATGGATTCTTTCAAATCACCAACAAATACTCTCAAACCTTGCGCTTCAATCTTTACAATAACATTAACTGATTCAATAGTGGACGAAGCTTTACTCAATAATTGTTTTAACCCAATGTCAAATAACCTCAACTGATTTTTCAATCCAATCAGCAATTTCCCTTGAAATTGAGTCAGTGCATAACAGATATAAGAGATTTTGGTCTTATGCACAAGAGTTAGACTTGTGTCATACGTTGCGAGTAATGACTCTGTGAATGTACCTTTTGCCGGATTGAAATCTGTTGCCATAGAAACTATTAAATATGTTTGATTCTTGGATTCAAAAGTGACTATAGTTGAGGTAATTATGGATTCGTTTGGTTCCAGTTTAATCGTTTTTTCAATTTCATTTGTTCCAGTGTTAAATTTTTCAATAAAGTTAAACGGTTGGCCTTTTTCGGTGATAAATAATGAACTTTCAAATTTTGATAAATTTTTTGGAGTGTTTTGTAATTCAACAGAATTTAAATTGAATTCATTAGACGGATCATCAATAGTGAAAATGGTCAAAACTCGCTTGAAAACACCGACAACCCCATTCGAGCAATCCTCACTATTGAAAGTCGAAGCAAAATTCAAAGGATTCACTAATAATGTATTGATTTTGAAACCATTATTATCATGAATAATCCAAGTCTTGTTTGAAAATGCTAATACAACTGAATCTTCACCGACTTTAGCCTTATTCAATATTACCGGTTTACTACCAAGATACTTTGTTCTTGTGTCTGATAATTGACCAGTTCTTTCATCCAAAGAGGTTTTAACGTAAACACCATTATCTAACCCTATATTGGCATAAACCTCGTTATTAGAAGTCGAGATCAATAAGCTTGAAGGTGGTGCACTTAAAGCTTGTAATGATAGTGAATCTAATGTAGAAGAAGGATCAGTTGATAAAACTCTTATTGTTGAATCTTGACATCCAACAATAAGGAACCTCGATCTTAATTTCCCTTCAGGAATTTCTCCCAGCGCCAATGATAGTATTCTTGATTGCATTTCCTTTCTTTCACCATATTCAACCAACCTATCAGAATCATCAGTTTCAAAATACACTAATTCATCATTTGACAATCCAATTGCAATTTGTCTATTTGTTGAAGCGCTAACTAGGATCCTGATACCTGCTGGTGGCAGCCATTCACTTACTAACTCATTATTTTTGATGACCCTTATACCGTTGGAATGTATTTGTACGATGGATCCAGTACCGATTTGTTGAACACCAACAGTTTGTTCGTTTAATGCAAATCCTGAATCGGTAACTTCATCGACACTATCTCCAATTGATAAGACCAGAGTCGTATCGATGAATGAGATGACCAGATATTTATCAAATTGATCGGATTTAATCAATTTTGTTGTCCAAACTCTATGTGCAATTCCAGGTAAATCGGATTCAACAACTTCAGTGGTGGAAATTCCGTACTGTAATACCTTCAATGAAGATGACTGTTTATGGCCAGACAATGCATAGATCTTGGTGGATATGTCTTTGTTAACAAGTTTTGAATCTAACAATGGGTTCAATGATGTGATTATATCAACTAATAGAAGATTACTGAGTTCTTCGGTTCGCGTGAAATACAAATCTTCAATTGGGTCATCAGTAGCGGACACAAAAGGATCATCACTTCCCAAATTTTCGAATTGATAAAAATATTTATCACCATATTCCGTATCAGCGTATAAGAAACCAGTTTTTAAAATGATGAATGAGGAGGATAGTGGAATTGAATCGAAATAACTGATGCTTATTTTTTGACCATCAAGCTCAACTTTGAAAACATCACCCAAATTAGATTGAACAAGGAAAAAGAATTGATTTTTCATTTTATGCAGCACACCGGAAACGATGACAAGATCTTGTTCTTGAGTTTCTAGTTGTGGGATCTTGATTGAAACTTTGTCACCTTGTAAATTTCTATAAGAGATTAAATTTGTGGAGCATACCAAAACTCCAGATGGACCTTCATCACCTCCTGGAACTTGTAGTAATAGATTGGAAGTTTTTGGAATTTTTTCAGAATTTCTCCTCACAACATTATTTAAACCTAAATCTAATTCATAAAACGTCAAAAATCTATCAAATTGATCAGCTTCGTTGTTTTCGTATTCTGAATAATCAATCTCAATCGAGGCAAAAACAGGGTTTTCATAAAACACATCCAGCCCGATGGTAGTTAAGGTTAATATTTTCGATCTGTTGGCTTCTAATGGCGATGACAATGTCAACTTATTTTCGAGATCTCTATTAACGACATAGACCAATTTGTTTCTTTCAATAGCACTCACCAATATTGCTCTTCCTTTAGAGTCAACTGCTAGATCTTCACCTGGGGCTAGTCTTCTTATACCACTCTTATGGTATGGTTCATTAAATAGTGGTATGAACTTCTTATTTGGTAAATCCAGTTCTAGTATTGACAAGTTCCCAGAGTCCGAAGTCACGACCAGGTAATCTTTTCCTGAGCCTGCTATTTTGAAGTTCGAGATAGACCTAATGATAGCAAATACTTGGGTCGATACCAATTGAATGAGTTTACCAGAATTTGTATCAGCTTTATAAACAGTTAATGTATTTGAAGTTGCAGTGATGATTTCTTGGGCTTTTTTCCCGCTGAAATTTCCCACGATGGACCTCAGTGAGTTGGACTGCTTCTGCAGTGTTAGATTGTATAGACAGAGTGAGCTAGATGTAGCCATACTGAGTTAATATCGTAACGAAGGGGGGTTTTTGTTTTTGTTTTTGTTTTTGTTTTTTTTTCACTAGAAACTGCTATATTGGAGAATCAGTTTGTTTTTTTTATATATAAATATATGAATATAAATATATGAATATATTTCATTTTCATAGAATAAGTTCGCGGAAAATCTTTTTATTAAAAAAAAAAAAAAAAAAAAAAACTTTTAGACAGGGTAAGTTTTCTTTATTTATTTTTTATATCTTTATTTATTTATTTATTTTTTTTTTTTTTTTATTTTTATTTTTTGAACCCCGCCAAATTCAACATTTTTTTAGACTGACGATTTTTTTGGTTGTTTTTTTTTTTTTTTTTTTTTTTTTTTGTCTAGGCAGAAAAAACCGTCCGCCTAGAGAAATTTTGTTTAAATCCCAAATAAAATAAAAGCCAATAAATAAACTCATTTCTCTCTTCCCACTTTCAGTTTACTTTCTACATTTTCTGGCCAAAAAAAAACGAAACGAAACAAAACGAAAAAGAAAAAAAAACCATTGCAAACCTTTATCAACGATAACTAATACCTCGCAATGTCTTCTGAAACTGAAAGTATTGATGATGAGAACGATGCTCGTTTAGAGATCTTTATTAGAATGAATGAGGATCCGGAGAAGGATTACGGATTTAGCGTGGGGATTAACGACACCTTTGAATCGCTGCTCAAGATATTTAGAGTGTTGAAGATCAGTTTGAGACCTAACGCATTCTATGAACATATTCCTAGTGGGTTTAAGGTCTCTGTAGATCCTGGGCTATTGACTGATGCTGGTGGTCTTCTCTACAGCGACAATGCTGAAAAGTTTGTTAAGGATGTTCAATTGACTGACAAAATCAGCGATTTTGCATGGCCTGGCCAATTGATCTTGCCTGTGTGGAAAACAGACAAAACTGCCAAATATGGTTCCATCCTAGCATTGCTGGCGTGGCTATATACAGATTTGCCAGACTTTATCAGTCCAACTCCTGGTATTTGCTTGACTAATCAGGTCTCAAAGCTTTTGGGATGGATCTTGATTTATTTCGAACAGAATCAGCTCGCTGCTGATATTGTTGGCGAAACAGTTCCAAACACCAATAAAACCACAGCTCAGATCATATTTTTTGTTTTCCATACTCTAAAAGTGTTGTTCATCTTTTTAGTTTTATGGAGTGGGATGTTGAACCCATATAGCATGAATCCATACAAAGTTTATCAAATCAACAAATATGACAAGTTGGATGAAAGCAAAAGAGAACAATTAATTGAAATTGGGTGGACCAGTGCAAGAAAGGCCACTCCTGATGAATACAGAGAACATATAAGAGATTACGAAATCAAGAAATACGGATCCATCGTTAAGGCTTCTAAAAACGGATTGTTCGAAAAATTAAAAGCTCCATTCATTGTTTTAAAGAAAGGTGAAGGTTTTGATTCTGATTTAACTAATACATCAACCTTGAAAGATCTAGAGGCTAATCCTGAAAAATACGTTTTGAATTATCCAATTTTCAGTGAGATTGGAGATGCATTTGAAGATTATTTGATCCATAAATCCACTGATCGAAACAAAGATATCAAAGACTTTAGAAAATATGGTCCAATGGAAACAACTGATCGTTTATCCAAGATCATTGCTGCTAGAAGGGCTTCTCAACTCGCTGAAGATGCAGCCATTAAGAACAAATCGGAGAAAAAGAATGATTGATTCAAAGAATAGGAATTGTGAATCAGTAGCATTTAGTTTCGTGTATAAATTCTCTTTCTCCCCAATTTGAATTTAATCCTATCTTTTTTTCCTTTTTTTTACTCGTTCTTTATTTTTTTTTAATTTTATCTAACTACAAATTTCATATTCCTTTTTAAAAAACATGGACGTAATTAATAATACACGAAGCTCAATTAGCAATTAAACAGACCATTAACGCGTCAATATGATGTACAACGCATGAATAATACCAGGAAGATAACCCAGGATAGTCAATATAATGTTTAAAAACAATGGGAAACCAATACCGACTTCTAAAAAGACACCCAGCGGTGGTAAAATGACAGCTGTTGATGAGTCCTGTTAGTATTTGTATCATTGAGTATTGACAGGTAAAAAAAAAAAAAAATCAAACACAGAAACATACCAAAGATAATTTTAATGATGTCTGAACAAGTAAAAGCCATTTTAAACGAAAAATTTAATAATCATTACAACTAGACTCAAAAAAAAAAAAACACTATAGGGAGTTTTGGGTGCTATTTATATATTTTCCCTTTTTTCTTGTCCGTAGAAATTGATCACTTTATCTGGAATAGCAACCAAGCAATCAACAAAACAACAACAAATAAAAAAAAAAAAAAAAACAACCACTTCAGGCAGTGCTGTAGTGCTTCTGTTATTCTTAGTAAACATCAGAGGTAAACCTGGCTCTCAAAAAGATCAGAGCTTTCTAACTGATCTATTTCAAAAAGAATTGGCTATGCTTTGTATAAGTGATGACGCTTATGGGACACAGCCGTGAGAGACGATGTAATGATGATTGCAATATAAACATAGAACCGTAAGAGAAAAAGGACTGGAGAAGATAACAGTAATGCATCAACAGTTCGTTTAAACGCTCTCTTCGTCTCTGTCCGTCTTTCATGATTGAACACTAGCACCACCTTTGGCATGTTTGAAAAGCTTCAATCCAGTCCACGCCAGGAAACACCACAACCACGCGCCAACAGGGATTAGTAAAATGGCATGTGTATAGTAATTCTCAATGGGAAGATCATGGGCTTCATCGAAGGTAGGTAGTTTAATCAGGTTGAGCAAGCTTGCTATCGAAATGAGGAATATCGTCCATGTCGAAAGAAGAATTAAAATGCCTGTTTTACGATCTGCTGGTTGTGCTGTATATTGCAACTTTGTATCTTTTGGTTTGAGTAGAGGTAGTGGTTTCGTACGTGTCATTTGGAGTTGAAATTCAAACTGATCTTGGTCCAGTATGTGTTAGTTAAGGTTGATTTTAGGTTTACTTTCTTCTAACTGAACTATTCAAGCCTTATTATATAATTCTCTTTTTATTGTTATTTTTTTTTTTTTTCTTCGAGAACAGTTTTTTTAAACAGAACCTGCATTTTAGCTTATCTATTAACATGTTACGCATAATCTGGATCTCATAATCCATAAAAAGTGTATCTGGTCAAACATGGAAACCTGTAATCTTAAATTTAGCTGTTTTTTTTTTTTTTTTTTTCCCCTTTTTCAACATTGTGATCGCAAATATGGCTTACACGTTTTTATGAATATTTAAACCACTTCAACTATATTTATATACTCGAAATTTTCGTCAATCCGATCAACGCACCATCTTCAATTCTTGTTCCTTGTGGTATTTTAACCTCTCCATCGAAAAACTCTTCAGCATTTTCAACGCCTTGTAAATTCTTGGAATCCAACTGAAAGGCATACTCAATATCTGACCATTTAGAAATAACTAATAGCAAATTAGCTTCATGCTTCGTATTCAATTTGAACTCTTTCAATTCTGTCTTGGAATTGTGGAAATAATCGCTACTATTGATCCATATACTTTGCGAATATCCATCAGGATAACTGGATTCTGTAAAAATAGACGTAAAGGTTTTAGCAATTCTAACATGATAGCCATATGATGATTTCGCACCAACTTGTTCTTTGTATGCTTCTAATGGAGATACGACTTGTTTGGACTCAGTATTCACTGTGACTCTAACATTTGTTGGGACTTGTTGACCTTGTAATTCTAGATATTTATCAAATCCAATATTAACATATTTCGTATTCTTTAATGGTTGGGATTTTTTTGCTTTGTTTAGTGATTTGGAAATTTTGCCCATTTGTACAGTTAATCCTTCACGATACTTGGATTCAACAGATTCATTCATGAAAGGTAACGTTGTTAATTTTGGGTAGTTTTTAGCATATTGAAAATTTTTGAAAAATTTTTGTTTAAAAATACTCTTGGTTAAGTATGGAGGGGTAACAAAATATTGTAAAATAGTAGCAATAATCATGGCCTCAGAAGAAACTTTGTTTGTAACGCTATCTGCAACTTTTGATTTAGCATCAAGATCATCGAATTTTATCTTTTTTTTGTTTCCTTCTATTGTCTCTGATATATCAACAGGCTCCTCAATCTCTTTGAATGTATCCATTATGACAATTTCACCAACATTGTAGATACTAGCAGTTTTTGCAACTTGATAAAGAATGGCTGTTGCTTGTTGGAGATTCCTAGCATTAGCTTCGCTTATAATTGTAGTTGGTATACATAAAGTATAATTGATCAATTTCGTTGGAAGGGGCTCTAGTTTGGGTTCTGATCCTGCTTGTTTTTTCTGAACAGTAAGTTAGTCCCTATTTAAAAAATATTAAGTTGAATGATGATATCTTACCGTTTTTGGAGGCATTTTTGTCCTTTCTTTATTTCTTCTACAAAAGTTTAGAAAAGATGGATTAGATGTTATGGTATTTTAAAATTTTCTGTGACAGTGGTTATGTGCACTGACCGAGATGAGTTCTATTACATAATCGATAACAGTAGGTAATATGTTTCTAAAATGTAGTCTAATTATTTTTCTCAGATGGTGGTGTTGGTACTTTATAGTTTAATCTATGTTCCCAGAATGTCTTTTCACCTTTGAGAGTTGTTGGTTGTAATTTTATTGGATCGCTATCATCATTGTCATCGTTGTCAGTTTTTTGATGGAGATCGAGACTATAGTCTCCACGAGCTGGATTTGGCTTCAATCTGTAATTTCCACCAAGAACCAAATCTTTGGCAACTAATTCTCTTGTTCTTCCCAAAGATTCAATTTCTCCGACACGCTCTATTGTTTCTTCTAATAATTGGTCAAATTCTGGCTGAGCTGAAATCTCTAAGAATGCTCTCATCATTGGAACAGAATCTGCTCTGACAAATGAGTTATGTGAATCAATAGTGAATATATTTAGATTGTCATACGACTGAATGTAGTCGTTTCTAGTCATGATTTGTCTTGCTCTCCATAATGGCAGTTCCGGTAACTTATGGTCCTTTCTATGTCCGTTTTTTTGGATATCATCATTGTACATTTCTGCAAAAGTCTTCATCAAAAGCATTGCAGAGGTTGAGAACTTCCCACTTTCATTCACATCATCATCCATTCCACTTCCGAGTAATCCACATTGATTCAAAAACCATGTTTTTTCACGATCAATCAATTTATGACATGCTTGAATTAGATCAGGATGTTTAGCAACTTCTGATAAGTGTTGGGCTCTACCACCAATCAAATCATAAACTTGGTTAGCAATAACACTATCAACATTCTCATTGAAGAATCTTTTTCTTGCAGCAACTAACGCTTGAATAGCTTGTTCCCTATCAAAATCACGAACATTTATAACCTCTAACCTTGTTCCTAAACCTTTCAAACGTTCATATAACCAATAATCATCAGAATTGAAGATCATTGTCACTAAGCCAGCACCACTTAAAGCCTCAGCCTTTTGTTGTAATAATTCAACAAGTTTGGTTCCTTCTTCGTCATCTTTGATCAATTGAGAATTATTAATAATCAGAACCAAAGGCTTACCATGCTTTTTAACTTTTCTAACCGCAACTTCTTCTAATTTGTTAAATGCACGCTCAATGTCCAATAAAGCAGTTGTGTCCCTTGGACCTCTAATTGAGAATAATGAGCCAATATAATCTTCGTGATATGCAAAATCTAAAGCCTTACCCAATCTAATTCTGAAAATTTCCGGATCTGAATGAGCATCAATAAAAGTACAATTGAAGCTATCAACTTTTTTCATTGAGTTTAAAATCATTGAGCTTTTACCACAACCTTTCTCACCAGAAATCAAGAAATATCTCCCAACCAAATTCCCTGCAATGATATCATCAAGTAGCTTCTGTTGTGGTCTTTCAATCCAATCACCTTCCCTTGAAGTTGTTCGTTTATGCATCGTCAACTCAAACGCATCATCACCTTTATCAAAAGCACGGCTCATCTTATCAATAACATGGATATCATAGAATTGATGATATGCAAAACCGGCAGCACCAAGAACAAATAATGACGCAAATGTGATTCCTGATGTTTCTAAACACTTGAAACAGAAGCTTTTTATTCTTTCCCAGCTGTTTGGTTCATCAGCTTCATACTCATAACTGTCATCGTCATTGTTGTTATTGTTATTATTATTATTATTGTTGTTGTTGTTGTTGTTGTTCTCATTTGAGTCTAGGGTGTTATTTTTAACCTCAGAGTTAGAAACTGTTTGTTGAGTGTTTGTTGTTTTAAAGGAATCAGCAGTCTGTGGTATCAGGATCTTTGGTTTATTCTTGTTAATTTTTTTCTTCTTCTTCTGGTCATCGTTATCTTGAAGTTCTTCTAAAATCCCATCCAGTGGCAGTAGAGGATTAATTTTCCTAATCGATGTCGTAGAAAAACACCTTGAGGTCCTGGTTAGTGTTTTACCAAAATGTCGTCTAGCAACAAACATTGTTTAGTTCACTTTGGAAGTTTTGTTGACGTCGTAGAATTCGCCAGATTTTGCAAATTTCAGATTTCGATGTTTTTTTTTTTTTTTAGTGTTATGCGATTTGCGGAGATGAATGGACCTAATTTTAAAAAAAGGGTCCTTTTTAAGTGTTGAAAGTGCGCATTTAAAACGAAAGATTTCTGTCAAAATTCAAATAAGCAATAATTTAAATGGAAAAAACGAAAAGAAAAAAAAAAAGGCAGTTTATGAGTAATGACTTGCGACTACTAGTCCTTTCATACAGTTTTTTTTTATATATGTAGAGAAGAATTGAGCGATTTCGTTTATGGGAAAAAAAAAAAAAAAAATAAGTTTTCGTGTTTCAAATGTATAATTTTAGATTATCTATTATCATTACGATGGAAAGTCACTTTGAAACTTGAGCTGAGAACGATAGCTACATACAGTATCACCCAATTGTGAACAAGTGGGGAGGAACAGGAAGCAAGAAACGATACATAGGCAGCATGAAGCTTGGAAAGTATTTTGAAGTCTTTTAAATTCTCAATTAGGCTCATAAAAGTCTCTTTAGTCTTATTAAAGTCTCAATATTAGAAAATAGACTAATCCTGACACAAACCAGCCTAAAAAAGTCTCACAAATAAATTCACAAGGAGATTGAAATCAAAAGAACAAAAAACAAACTCTTTACAAGTTCATTGAATCACCCATTAAAACAAAATATAGAGAAAAAATATGTTACAGCTTCCGAAGTCCTTGTTGATATCCTTCATATCGATTGTTTTGGTAGGTTCCTTGTACTTTATGACTATTTAAATTCCATCATAACACTAACATTTCAAGAACCATATCCCACCAAGTGTATGGATTGTTATTGATTTCTTCTTTGATATCAGCACATTTTGGATAAGGGTATGTGTATTTATGTATTCTGGAGATATTTTCACTAACCAATGAGATTAGAAAGTGGTGCAAATATGGAGGAGGAAGAATCCTGTTAATGTTGCAAAACAGAATCTACTAAAAGCTGAAACCTATGAGGATTGGCAAGTATGTGCCTTTTACATAGACAGGCTTACCGGATCTGATCTTTGGAGACATAATTTCACAAGCACGAAATATGATTACAGATTGATTTCCGAAAGATTAAACGCTTTGAAGGAGGCAAGGAATGATGACGATATTGCGCAATTGTTGAAGCTATTCAGAACTGGTGGGTTTTTGAGAAACTTTGGCGGTGTCTCTAATAAAGATCTATTCAATAGATCATACTCAGGAACAAAAATCTTGATTGAGGATTATATCACGGAGGTTTTGCATTGTCTTCATTATATCAACGAAATGGACTTACATGATTACGGCTTCACTTCAAATCAACTAAAGCTGGACTTTTTCCATGATGCAAGATTAGCGTTTGGAAGTACAGCTTTAATTTTACAAGGTGGTTCGCTGTTTGGATTGTGCCACTTAGGTGTTGTTAAAGCTTTATATTTTAAAGGTCTACTACCAAGAATCATATCGGGAAGCGCTGTTGGCGCTGTTGTTGCATCTTTGATTTGCACTTTGACTAATGAGGAATTAGCAACAACATTAGTATCGATCTCCGAGAACTTGTCAAATATTGATAGACTAAACACAGATGTTGATGAAAGATATGGCTCAATGATTGAAAACGTTATTACAAAAGGTTGTTCACAAGATATTTTAGTTTTTATGAAATATGTGAAAGATCTAATTGGAAATGTTACATTTGAAGAAGCATATACGAAGACCGAAAAAGTGCTTAATATAATTGTTCATCCTACAGATAAAGCAATCCCATCGTTATTGAATTATGTCACCGCTCCAAACGTGGTTATCTGGTCGGCTGTTTATGCATCAATTGGAACTGGAGTTTTATCAGATAATGTCTCACTATATGTGAAGGATCTCAACAATAATATTGTGAAATACAGTTTTAACACTACCAACGAATATGTGTTTTTGACCCCACAAAAAGCTAATGAATCAGACACACTCTCAAACCCATATACCAGAGTTACTGAACTCTTCAACGTGAATAATTTTATAGTATCGTTAGCAAGACCTTATCTTGCACCTTTATTGGTTAATGACGTTAAGCATAAAACGGGTTGGAAACCTAAAAGATTACTTCAACGTCTGTTTGGGTTAGAGTTGCAACATAGGGTGGACTTAATGGATAGAGCAGGTATTTTATTTTCATTTGTGAAACGACTGGCAGTGGATGAAAAAACACCAAGAAATGCTACAGAAGTTACTATTGTTCCAGAGTTTAGAACTTTGGTGAAGGATTTTGGTAGAGTTTTTGATGTCCACAGAACAATGGAGAATATACCTTATTGGATTCTTGTTGGCGAGAGAAGTGTTTGGCCTACGCTGCCAATACTATGGACCAGATGTGCTGTGGAGTTTACATTGGATGATTTATATAATAGAAGAAGAAGACACAAATAATAAATTGTCATATCATTTATCTAAAAAACAACTTCGTAGTCTGGTCTTTTGTGATTAAAAATAAGTATTCCTTTTCTGTGATTTTGGAGGATTTATATGGTAAAGTCCCCCTTGATATTGTCAATGTACCAGTGACATCTTTAGCCTTTCCAGTTTCTAAGGGTCTTAATGCAATGTTGATATTTGTACGGTGCAATAGTCTAATTAGAAAATCAAATGTTTTGAACTCTGGTAAAGTTGGATTCCCAGAATGCACTTCTGTGAGTTCTTTATCAGCAGCTGAGATCATAAACAGTGAAGACGATAATTTATGTAATTTGTTTAGTTGGGCAAGAAGCTCTATTGATGTGATTGTTGTGGCAGCGAGTAAGAATTCCAACCCTTCAATCAAAACTATTTTGTGCTTACCTTTAATGTCTGAGATTTCTGCTGAAATTTTGTCAAATAAGTTCACTATCGATTCAGTTGTTGATATCTTTTGGAACAGATCGGTAAATAGGTCAATGAAGTGGAAGTGCTTATTATCATTGATTTCAACCCCATTCTTCCTCAAGTCTTTTTCATAAAATTTCAAATCATGCAGTAGTGAAATAAGAACGACGTCCGCCTTGGCTATCTTATTCTGGTAGTTTTCATGGTTGATTGCGCAGGTCCCATAAAGCCCATTTTCAATTAGTAGGTTTACCAACCATGAAGGAGAAGTGCCTTGGATGTGTGTTATGAGACCGAACAAATGCTCTTTAGACAATGTGTCATGTGGTATAATCAAACCACCGTTGAAAAGTGCTAAATCTTGTCTCTGAGAAGTCATTTCTTGCGTTTTAGCTTCAAAAGATAAAGGCCCATAAAAAGCTCATCACTACGAATTTTTTTGTTAACTACTCGCGAATTGGTTGTGGAAAAAATCTCCAATAGTGGAAAAAAAAATTTTTTTTTCCATCATGAAAAATTTGAATATAATTTAAAAGGAATTGGTTTAATATTCTTTAAAAAAACAAAACAAGAAAATTGAAAATGGTTGCATTACCTTCATTGCCAGCTGACTTTGGTGCTGAAAACTTCAAAGCTGTTGCTAAATATAGCACCCCAGTTCGTCGTCCAATTGAACCAGTTGGTCGTTATTTCTTAGCTCATGCTACTCGTTCTTTAAGAGGCCACACTTGGTCTGAATTTGAAAAACTTGAAGCTGCCAAAAATGTTAGCACTGTTGATGAAACAAATGCTGACGAAGATTTAGGTGATGAAGAGCAAGATGCTGACTTGTTAGCTCACGATCCAAGAGAATGGAAAACCGCTGATTTATATGCTGTTTTAGGTATTTCTCATCTACGTTGGAAAGCTAACGAGGATCAATTAAGAAGAGCTCACCGTAAACAAGTCTTGAAGCATCATCCTGATAAAAAAAGTGCCAAAGGTGGTTTGGATCAAGATGGGTTTTTTAAAATTATTCAAAAAGCTTATGAAATTTTATCTAACCCAACTAAACGTCAACAATATGACTCTGTTGACGAAGCTGCAAATGTTGCACCACCAGCTCCTAAATCAGAGTATGATTTTTTCGAAGCTTGGGGTCCTTTCTTCGCTTCAGAAGCTAGATTCTCGAAAAAACCAAACCCTCCATTATTAGGTGATATCAACTCAACAAAAGCTGAAACCGAAGCCTTTTATAACTTTTGGTACAAGTTTGATTCATGGAGAACCTTCGAATTTTTGGATGAAGATGTTCCAGATGATTCATCAAACAGAGATCACAAACGTTATATTGAACGTAAAAACGTTGCTGCCAGAAAGAAGAGAAAAACTGAAGATAACGCTAGACTTTTAGAGTTGGTCGACAGAGCTATCTCTGAAGATCCACGTATCAAATTATACAAAGAAGCTGAAAAGAAAGAAAAGGAACGTAAGAAATGGGAAAGAGAGGCTGGTGCTAGAGCTGAAGCTGAAGCTCAAGCTAAAAAAGAAGCTGAAGAAGCTGCTGCCAAACAGCTTGCTGAAGCCGAAGCTGCTTCTAAGAAAGCTGATAACAAAAAATCCAAAGAAGCTGCTAAATCTGCTAAAAAGAAAAATAAAAGAGCCATCAGAAATTCTGCTAAAGATGCTGATTACTTTGGTGATGCTGCTAAAGCTGAAGCCATTGATGCTGATATTTCTTTATTAATCGAATCTTTTGATGATTTACAGTTAGCAGATGTTGCTGCCAAAGTTGCTGATGCTTCTACTGCCAAAGCTGTCTTATCTGCAGCAGCAGCAGAGATTGTTACTTCCGGTAAACTTCCAGCCAGTGTTTTGACCTACTTTGTGTAAGCCAAAAGACCAATAGACGAATACAATACTATAACTGTAAGCAAGTGACACTTTATATTTTACTGTTCTTTCGGGAATCGGGAATAGCATTAAGTCAGGTTAACGATAAGGCCGTGTCTATGTCTATATATTCTAAAAGTCTTGTCGCCAAAAGATCTGCAATAATTGACAAATTAAGAGATCATTGCAGATGAAAGTAAATATTATTAGTAAGTCCTCTTTATTAGCATATACTCGGCATGATTTCAGTCTTCTATCATAATTCCTACCACTATAGCATAGAGTATAATATAAAAGCTTCGGGGATGACTACTCAATTGGGATCAATTGCTGAATAATCGCCACATACAGCTATGTGGAGAGTTGCCATTTTAGGCGATAAATCCGTTGCTGATCTCTTTTTTTTTTTTTTTTTTTTTTTTTTCTTTGCTTGATGCCTTGGGAAATTAGATACAGTTTTATGAAGAAGCGTTGATAATTCGTAATCTCTACTTTCAGGTTTGTAAATTTTGCCTATGAATTGCTCTCTGTTTATTAATATTTGAAAATTCAATTTACTCATATAACTGTCCCAATACAGATATAGCCAAGGAACACACCTTTTGGTCATTGAAAAGATTGAGATAATTTAGTTGTCATATCAATTTTCCATTCTAGATAAATCCACTCGCATCAGATAGAAAGGAATAGACACAAAACTCCAATAAAATGGTGTTCTTTAAGAAAAACAACAAATTTCCTACGGTTGAGATGACTACTTCCACAACTATAGCTTCTGATAGAAAAGATGAATTGACTACAGATATAGAATCTGCTACTTATGCAGGTTTACAAGAAAAAATACAAGAAAAAAAAGGCTCTGTATTAATTACAAGCTTCATTGGCAAAAAAGTACAGCCCATTGTTCAAGAAACAAGGCAATATCCTTTATTAACTGCTAATATATTCTCAATTTTGACGTTTAGTTGGGTGAGTGAGATCATCAAAAAGGGATATTTGAGAAGAATTGAAGAGGAAGATTTATATCCACTAGAAGGGCTCTTATCTGCAAAATTTATGACTGAAAATTTTGAATTAAACTTGGAAAAGCGATTGGCTAAATGGAAAGAGAAACATCCTGATCAAGAAAAATATGATAAATGGGTCATAATATTAGCTTTGAATGATACTTTCAAGAAAAGATTTTGGCTTCAAGGTGGTATTTCAAAAATCTTATCTGACTTGGTTCAAATAACAATGCCTTTGTTAGTTAGAGCATTGGTCAAATATATCCAACATAAGAAAGATGGGAAAACATCATACACTCAAGGTGATGCTATTGGATTTGCTATTGGGATCACTGTAATGTTGTTTTGTAATAGTATTTGTGTTTCTAATTTCTTCCATGGCTCCATGATTACTGGTGCTCAAGTAAAAGCCGTTTTGACTAATGTCATATACAAGAAAGCTTTCAATATAAGTCCTAAGGCGAGATTTGAATTTCCAAATGGCAAAGTTAATACTTTGGTCATGGCTGATCTCTCAAGAATTGATTTTGCAGTTGGTACTTTTCATTTCATCTGGTCTTTCCCAATTGGTTTCAGCGTTGGTATCATTATTCTCTGCATCAGTTTAGGTCCTAGTGCTTTACTAGGTGTTGCTATTATTTTGCTTGTTCTTGCATTCACTTTTGTTGTGAATTGGCAGCTGAAAAAACTGCGTTTAAAATCTATTGTTTTCATCGATAAAAGAGTTCGAGCAATCAATGAGATCATTAATAATTTGAAAATGATTAAATTTTACTCTTGGGAAACTCCTTATTATGATATTGTGGAAGGTTTTAGATCTAGTGAAAAACAGTTTATTTTAAAAATGCAATTGTGGAAATCATATTTGAACTCACTTATCTCCTCAGTCACTTATCTTGCAACGTTGGCAACTTTCTTGTTGATGTTCT
Organism: Wickerhamomyces bisporus; assembly: GCA_024271855.1. Classification (NCBI taxonomy): domain Eukaryota; kingdom Fungi; phylum Ascomycota; class Saccharomycetes; order Phaffomycetales; family Wickerhamomycetaceae; genus Wickerhamomyces; species Wickerhamomyces bisporus. Next base: position 128,639 of record JANBXE010000023.1, read on the forward strand.
ATACCTCTAATAATTTTCAATCTTACAACATCTTCTCATCTATTACATTGCTTAACGTTTTAAGAATGCCTTTGAACTTACTACCACTAGCTACTTCTTCTGCTATTGATGCTTTATTGGCTCTTGAAAGAGTAACCATTTTCTTACAGGCTGAAGAAGGAGAAGACCTTACTGAAAGACATCCTTTAGAAGAGTCGCCGAATTCAATTGAAATCATTAACGCTTCATTCCAATGGGACGTTGAAGAAACTGAGCATGAGAAGAGATTAAAACTTGCACAAACAAAAAGCGTTGTTCAAGAAACCACAACTATTGAGACTGTGGAGGACGAAAAAGAGCTTGGATTTCAAGGCCTATTAGACGTTAATCTTGTGATTGCAAAACGAGAATTTGTTATTGTTACCGGTTCTATTGGTACCGGTAAAACATCGTTACTGAATGCCATTGAAGGCACAATGAGAAAAGATTCAGGAGAGTCTAAAATATATGGCTCATTGACGTTTTGCTCATATCCATGGGTTCAGAATGCTACTATCAGAGAGAATATTCTATTTGGTTCAAACTTTGAACCAGGGAAATATAAAACAATAATTGAAGCTTGTGCCTTGGATGTTGACTTTGATATTTTACCAGATGGTGATAGGACTGAAGTTGGTGAAAGAGGTATTACATTATCTGGTGGTCAAAAGGCGAGAATTAATCTGGCTAGAGCAGTTTATGCGGATAGAGACATCATTTTATTAGATGATGTTCTGAGCGCAGTTGATGCGAGGGTTGGAAAACATATTATGAATGAATGTATTTGTGGATTATTGAAAGATAAGACTAGAATTTTAGCAACTCATCAGCTCTCTTTAATTGGATCCGCTGATAGAATCATTGTCCTTAATGGAAGTGGGAAGATTGATGTCGGCACTCAAGATGAACTAATTGCTAGAAATAAAGACTTTGCAACATTGATGGAATACAGTAATGAAGCATCATCAGATAGCGAGGACGAGGATGAAGACGGGATTGAAAAACTAGAGCTTGAAAGACTACAAACTGAAATCTCAAGAATCCAAACTAAGGAAAAAGATGAAGGCTCAGAGCATAAGGAGGAAAGAGAAGTTAAAGGCCCGTCAATTGAAGGAAGGGGCACGAAAAAGATTTCACTTGGACTTTACGCTGACTACCTAGAGCTAGGAAGTGGTATTAAAAAGTATATAGTCGTTCCATTGTTCATTTTTGGTTTAACTGCAAACGGGTTCTTGCAAGTTTTCCATTCTGTTTGGTTATCTTTTTGGATTTCTGGTAGATTTGGATACAGCTCGGCAGTTTATGCTGGCCTTTATGCGTTATTTGTTATGCTAGCTACTTTATCGTATTTTGGATTGTATTCCATAATGGCAACCGTGAATAATACTGCTGGTTTGAAATTGTTCAATTTGAGTGCACAAAAGCTATTGAAGACCCCTATGTGGTTTATGGACGTTACACCACTTGGTAGAATTCTGAATAGGTTTACTAAGGATGTTGATGTTTTAGACACTGATATGATTGAACAGCTGAGATTGTTCTTGACTTCAGTTTCATTAGTTGGTGCCACTATCATTCTTTGTGGGATCTATATTCCTTGGTTTTTTATTGTTGTCCCATTTTGTTTCTTTTTATATTACTTACTAGCATCATATTATCAAACTTCAGCTTTGGATCTTAAAAGATTAGAGGCCAATAATAGATCATTTGTTTTTAGCCATTTCAATGAATCTTTGAGCGGTATGAAAGTCATCAAATCGTATGGCTCAAAACAAAGGTTTTTGGATAAATACGAGACTTTAATTGATAATATGAATAAGGCATATTTACTATCATTTGCAAATCAAAGATGGTTATCAATTAGACTGGATTTAATTAGTACACTAATCACTTTATTTGTTAGTATAATGTGTGTTTGTGGAGTTTTTAATTTAAATGGTTCATCTGCAGGATTATTGGTCTCATATATTATTCAGGTCTCATCTATGGTCTCACTTACGTTGAGATCAATGACACAAGTTGAGAATGATTTCAACTCTGCCGAAAGGTTATTTGAATACGCTAGAGATTTACCTGAAGAGGCTGCATTTGAGGTTGAAGAACATAAGCCAGATCCAGCATGGCCATATGAAGGTTCTATTGTATTTGATAAAGTCAGCTTGAGCTACAGAGAAGGGTTACCACTCGTTTTGAAGGATGTCAGTTTCAGTGTGAAGGCAGGTGAAAAAATTGGTATTTGCGGTAGAACAGGTGCTGGTAAAAGTACGATCATGAATGCTCTATTTAGAGTAAATGAATTGGCATCTGGATCAGTTACCATTGACTCTATTGATATTTCTGAAATCGGGTTACAAGATTTGAGATCCAAGCTTTCTATCATCCCTCAAGATCCAGTTTTATTCCATGGCACAATCAGACAGAATTTAGACCCATTTCACAATTCTACAGATGATGAGCTATGGAGTGCTCTAAGAAGAAGTTGGTTGGTCGAGGAAGGCGCAGCGGGTCTTGAAGCCTTTAATAATACAACAGACAATATTAAAAAATTTCACAAATTCCATCTAGACCAATCAGTTGAAGATGATGGTGCTAATTTCTCCTTAGGTGAGCGACAACTATTAGCATTAGCTAGAGCATTGGTTCGTAACTCTAAGATTTTGATTTTGGATGAGGCAACATCAAGCGTTGATTATGAAACAGATGCCATGATCCAATCCACTATTGTTAATGAGTTCAAGGATTGCACTATTCTGTGTATTGCACATAGACTGAAAACGATTTTAAACTACGACAAAATCATTGTGTTAGATAAAGGTGAAGTGAGAGAGTTCGATACTCCGCTCAATCTATTCAAATCTGGTGGAATCTTCAGCGAAATGTGTGAGAGATCAAACATAACAGAGAAGGAATTTCTCGAACAAGCTAAAAAACGAGATTGAGGCTTTCAGAACATTATCTCGCAGATATAGAGACCAAGACCTAACGTAAATTACTGCTGTACCATCTATCCTTCGTAGTATTACTTTAATATGGTAGAGCCATTATTTATATAATAGTTAAAGTCATTATTTATATAATCGTGAAAGTCACGTGAACGTCTTTTTTGCGTCAACTTTTCGTGACAGCAATAATAGATAAAAACGGTGTAATTTCCTTATTTGAGCTATTCAACAGACGGCTGAATAAAAATTGCTGATTTTTTTTTGTTGCTGGATTGGAATTTGAAGGGGTGTGACGATCTGCTTTGACTGTCGTTAAATCTGCTCTTTTTCCAGTGTGTTTTTGTGACTTGTTGTGCTTGTTTCCCCCTCAATTGCCACTTTATTTACTCTCCAGCTGAGCGATGTCTGAACTTAAGAAAACTACTACAATTTATCAGCTAAAACCAGATCATCCACAGGTATGTGGACCAGAAGACTCTGTATCCAGTGCTGCTGCTTTAATGGTAAACCACCGCGTCCATTGTTTGTTAGTGAACGATGATAACGGGGCCTTGATTGGGCTATTCACTGCAAAAGACTTAACGTTTAGAGTCATTGGGATGTCTCTAGATCCAGAAACCACTAAGGTTAAGGATATTATGACAACCACTCCATTATGCTTACATATGGACACACCAATCACTGATGCGCTTCAAATAATGGTTCAGAGAGGTGTTAGACATTTGCCGTTATTGGATGACAACGGTGCCATCAAAGGTATTTTGGATATTACACGATGCTTTCATCAAGCAATGTTGAAATTGGAAAGAATTACAGCCAGTGCACATAAGCTATCCGTTGTGCTCAGTGATGTCGCTTCAGATTACGAGGATTTGCACAATAAAGAAGCACAGAGAATTGTTGATGATATTAAAAAATTAAGTCATTTGATTGAAGTTCCATCGCTATCTAGTGCAATTGATGAAAATAAACCACCTGCGTTTGTTGATTCTTCTGATACTGTTCTTGCTGCTGCTGAACTGATGATTAAGAATTCTACTACTGCACTACTAGTACGTGATAGAACTAGCTCCTCAAGGAAAGTTATTGGTATTTTCACAAGTAAGGATATTTGCTACAGAGTCTTGGCTAAAAAGTATGATCCAAAAACATGTACTGTTGCTAGGGTTCTTACCACAAGTCCCGAATTTGCAAGAAGTGATATGAATATCGGTGCCGCTTTAAGACAGATGTACCAGGGCCATTACTTGAACTTGCCGGTTATCGATCATCGAACGAATGAAATTATTAGTATTATGAGTGTTTTGAGCTTAACATACGCTGCTCTCGCACAGCTTGGTAAAACTGAAAAATTTGATAGAAGCTCATTTGGCTCTTCAACCTGGAAAGAAGTCACAACACGGTTAGGAAATGAAACAGTGCCAGTATGGGATAATTTTTGGAGTTCATTGGAGAAATCTTTTGATGATATTCACAGTCTAGAGTCAAGTGTATTAACCGGTAAATCACCATCACATTCACGTTCTCAGACACCAATCGTTCATACCCGTAGGAGTTCTTTGAACCCTGATGCAAGTTTTGGTTCTAGAAGGTCATCATATAACAGAAGGATTAGCATAGAAAGTGACAAAGCTGAAGTACCAAAATTTAAGAGAGTTTTATCAGCTGAGTCTCTGTCGAGAACGAGTTTTTATATCAAACGCAAGTCAATTATATTCAAAGTGAACTACAACTCGACTGAAACACATAAAATAAAAATGATTGTCGGTGATGATGTTTCAATTTACGATGATATCAAACTACTCGACTTGCTAAAAGAGGAGCTCAACGTAAAAGTGGACTTTGATTTAAATGATCATGATTTGTTCTATTACGATGAAGAAGGTGACTTGGTGTCAATTACGGATGAATCTGACTTGATTGAAGCTATTAATGCAGCAAATAAATTTGAACCACCAACTGTCGAGCTTGTCATTAAGAAAAAGGGCGGTGATGGATTTTTTAAAGTTGTTTGGGATTTCTTCTCTAATTGGCATTTGAAGTTACGTGAGGAAACCTCTACGAGACAAAGCTCAATTTTCACTGGGACTATTACAGTGCTGGTTTTGGGGATTATACTGGGATTCAGTTGGACTAAAGGAAACATACTATGGGCTAGATAGCTAAAATGAACATGAACTGCTGTGTTTAGCATATGAAAGCAAACTAATTCTAATTTTATTTATTAATAACTTCTCCTTTTATTAATAATTTCCCCTATGAGGAATCGAACTTGAAAACTCAATTTTAGAAAAACCTGCGAAAACAAAACAAAATATCATTTTGGATTATGTAATTTTTGAATCCGAGGAAAAAAAAAAAAAAAAAATTTAGAGAAAATTTATCGTTGTTTCAAAAGAAAAAAAATAAAAAGCCTATTAAATTTTCCAAATCAAAACTTTGTTGAAGTTTGAGGATTCAGTTTTGCCTACTTTAACAGTATTGCTGTTTGTTTTTTCAACTGATACAAAGCTTGCTATCATTTCCTCCTAGTTCTTTTTGGACTTTTTCCTACTATTCCTCAAGGACTTAATTAAGGTATGTTTGCATTCTTCTTCTAAAGATGAAATCCTCTCACCAATATGCGTCAATTCGTCTAGGAAACGCAAAACAGTTAATGAGGTTTTCTTTCTCTCATTTAATCAGTGATTGATAACTAATATGTTTAATACAGCTTGCTGTTGAGTTCCAAAGATATTTTTCAGCTGAATAGAAAAAAAAAAATGGTTGCATTAACTCCAGAAATCAACAACGCTCTATTGCAGCTTTTAGATGGATTATCATCTTCTGATAATACTACCCGTTCGTCTGCTGAAACCAACCTATATGATGTTTGGACTGCCAAGGATCGCGTCGATGTCCTATTAGTTTTCTTAGCTGAGCAAGCTACTAGTGGTTCATCAGATCAAGCTAAATCATTTGCTGCTGTTTTGTTTAGACGTATTGCTATCAGATCACCACAGAAAATCAAATCTGTTACTGAAAGAACCATCTCAACCATCAGTATAGAGGCTTTGGGACAAATTCGTACTGTGTTATTGAAAGGTTTTATTTCACCTCAAGTGAACAGTGTTAGACACAAATTAGCTGATGCAATTGCAGAAATTGCCAAAGAAGACGTTCCAGGCGAATGGAGTGAGCTATTGCCAACATTATTTGAAGCCACTAAGAACCCAGATATTAGTTTCAGAGAATCTGCTTTCAGAATTTTTGCTGCTAATCCATTCCTAATCAACCTCAAGTACATTGATCAAATATTGCCTGTTTATAATGCTGGTTTTGATGACGAGAGTGATGATGTTCGTATTGCTGCCTGTACTGCATTTGTTGGCTTCTTCCAGATCTTACCAAAAAAGGCATGGCCAAGCGTTCAATCATTATTACCAAATCTATTGAACGGTTTACCAAAGTTACTTCAAAATGGGAACGATGTTTCTTTAGCTTCTGTTTTAGAATCATTGATTGATTTGGTTGATATCGCCCCTAAATTATTCAGAGACATGTTTGGTACAATCATTGAATTTTGCTCTGCCATTTCTAAAAATAAAGGTCTTGATTCAAGCGCAAGATTATCAGCACTAGAACTATTAACAGCTTTCAGTGAATCCAGTCCTAAAATGTGCAAACAGCAATCAGAATATACTCAAGCCATTGTTGTTATAACGTTGAGTTTGATGACTGAAGTTTGTATTGATGACGATGACGCTGCTGAATGGAATAATGCTGATAATACTGAAGAAGATGACGAAGAAGTTGAATATGATTCAGGTCGTCAAGCGTTAGATCGTGTTGCTTTGAAACTGGGCGGTGAACTATTAGCAGCTCCATTATTCCAATTGATTCCACCAATGCTAAACTCTAATGATTGGAGAGAGCGTCAAGCGGCTTTAATGGGGTTATCATCAGCTGCTGAGGGTTGTAGAGATGTTCTTATTACTGAAATTCCAAGATTATTAGACTTGATCATTCCAGCCTTGAACGATCCACACCCAAGAGTCCAATATGCCACTTGTAATGCTTTAGGTCAAATATCTACCGATTTTGCTGACGTTATTCAAAGAACTGCTGGTGATCGTATTGTTCCTGCTTTAGTCTCCAAGTTAACCAATCAATCAGTTCCAAGAGTCCAAGCCCATGCTGCTGCTGCATTAGTAAATTTTTCAGAAAATGCTACTACTGAAACTTTAGAACCTTATCTAGATGATTTATTGACAAACTTATTGACCTTGTTACAAAGTCCAAAACGTTATGTTCAAGAACAAGTATTGACCACCATTGCTATTGTTGCTGATGCTGCTGAACAGAAATTTATCAAGTATTATGATACCTTAATGCCATTATTGATCAATGTCTTGAAGACTGATATGGGTAGTGAAAACAGATTATTGAAAGCTAAATGTATTGAATGTTCCACTTTGATTGCTTCAGCTGTTGGTGCTGAGAAATTTGCTCCTCATAGCCAAGAAATCATACAGTTATTCGGTGCTATTCAGCAATCAGAGTTACCGGAAGACGATCCAGTTAAACCTTACTTAGAACAAGGTTGGAGTAGAATTGCTCGTGTTATTGGCAAGCAATTCCTACCATTATTGCCAAGCGTTTTACCACCAGTATTGGAATCTGCTAAAGCTACTCAGGATATTAGTCTTCTGGAAGAAGATGAAGCTGAAGAATTCAGTCAAAAGGAAGATTGGGATGTCATCCAACTTTCAGGAAAACACATTGCCGTTCACACTGCTTTGTTAGATGATAAAGCTGCTGCTATTGATTTAATCAGTGGTTACGCTGATATTTTGAAAGGTGATTTTTTCCATTATACCAAGGAAATCATTGTAAGCATCATCTTACCTGCTTTAGACTTTTATTTACATGATGATGTTCGTAGAGCAGCTGCAAGCTCTTTACCACCATTATTATTAACGGCTAAGCTAGCTACTGGTGAGGCTTCGGTTCAAACTCTAGAACTATGGCAACTAATAGCTGACAAACTTATTAAATCCATTGGAAGTGAGCCAGCTATTGATTTATTATTCATCTACTACAACGCTTTTGCTGATTGTATTAATATTATTGGAAACAATGCACTATCAACTGCTCAATTGAATTCATTCGTCACTAACGTTCAATCAAACTTGGATGATCTATATGCTCGTCTAAAAGACCGTGAGGGTCAAGATGATGAATATAATGAAGACATTGATGAAGAAGACGGTGATTATACTGACGAAGAGTTAAGCGATGAAATCAATAAAGTTTTTTCACTAGTTTTCAAATCCACTGGTGCCAACTTTTTACAACCTTTCCAAAAATTAATTCCAACTATTGCTTCTTTTATCAACGATGAAAATGTTACAGCAAGACTATTTGGTCTTTGTATTGCGTCAGATTTAATTGAATACACTGGTGAACAATCTTCAGTTTTCCAAGACTTGTTCTTGAACCCAATTGGAGAATCATTAACTAATCAGTCCAGCGCCATTCGTCAAGCCGCTGCCTATGCTGTTGGTGTTGCTGCTCAGCATGCACATGCGGTATATGGTGACTTTATTTTAGCTGCTTTAGAACCATTATTCAAAATTACCCAAATTCCAGATTCTAGATCTGAAGGAAACATTAATGCTACCGAAAATGCATCATCTGCGATTGCTAAAACTTTACATTCATTAGGCAATAGAATTCCAAACTTCAATTCTGCCGCTGAGAGCTGGATCAAGACGTTGCCAATCATCCAAGATACTGAAGCTGCTCCATATGCATACAGATTTTTGTCTGAGTTAATAGAATCTGGAAACCCTGCTGTCAATTCTAACCTACAAAAAGTCGTTGACGATGTCGTTCAAGCATTGGTTTATAACTCTATTGGGAATAAGACAGCTGAAACAGTTGTCAACTCGACCAAGAAATTATTAAGTCAAGTTCCACAAGCAGATGCTGTTGCGTTGTTACAGAGATATCCAAAGGAAGCTCAACCGGTTATCCAAAAATGGTTTGCATGAATGGCATCTCTTATAAAGGGCTTTTTCACATTATATCTTTTATGTTTGTCGTTTTACTGGTTTATAAATACTGTCTATATAGCGTGTCATTAGTAAAGTCGTTTAATTTGTTTATTAGTCGCTTGTCTGTAAGATTACTTAACTTGTAAGGCCTTTTAGGAAGTTTAGTATTACGATTACATAATCGGAGCTCATCGCAAAAAAAAAAAAAAAAAAAAATTCTGCTACTAAAAAAAAATTATAAACTCTTTCCCTAAACTAGACGAAATTCTAAAATCCACAAACTATCTCGTATTAGAAATGGGGCTAGCAGGCGTGAAAGTGAAACAAAGATTTGGGTTCGATCCAAGAAACACAAAATGGGCCAATGATACTGACAGATTTGGTCACCAATACATGGAGAAACTTGGTTGGCAACCAGGTAAAGGTTTAGGTCTAGTAGCGCATGCCATGACAACTCATGTTAAAGTTGCAATCAAAGACGATACAGTCGGTCTAGGTGCCAAACTAGCTAAGAAAGGAAAAAAAGATGAATTTGATAGCGGTGAATGTGCTGGGTTGGATGTTTTTCAAAGAATTCTAGGTAGATTAAACGGGAGAGAAGATGAAGTTAGTAAAGAATTAGAGATACAGAGAAAAGAAAACATTATAAATGGTAAATGGGGTATGCAGTTTGTCAGAGGTGACACATTGAGAAGTACCTGGGATACAGATGCCAAGGCACTGATATCAAATGAAAAGAAGAGAAAGAGGGATGAAGGTTCTGACGGTCCTATAGGTAATAGTAAGGATTTTGATGTCCCAAATAAGAAGGAGAAGAAGGAAAAGAAGGAGAAGAAAGGGAAGAAAGAGAAGAAGGAGAAGAAGGAGAAGAAGGAGAAGAAAGAAAAGAAAGAAAAGAAAGAAAAGAAGGAAAAGAAAGAAAAGAAGGAAAAGAAGGAAAAGAAGGAAAAGAAGGAAAAGAAGGAGAAAAAAGAGAAAAAAGAGAAAAAAGAAGAAGGAAAAGAAGAGGTTACTCGTGAAAGTATGTTAAGACCAAGTGAATCTAGAGAGGACTCGCCTGCTATTTCTACGAGATTAAGTGTAAGGTCTAAATGGATCAAACAAAAAAGAGCCGCAACTTTAGATTCCAAGGCTTTGAATGAAATTTTCATGATTACAAATTAGATGTCTAGAAAGTTATATTAAATAAAACTTGCATTACTTAATTTATTGTGAATCTCATTACTAGTAGACCCAGCAATAACAAAAATTAACTTCTAAAAAATGGGGGTATATATCAACCTAGTATACAGCAAGACCTAGACCGCCGAAGAAAAAAGTACCAACAACCATCAACAAAGTCAAAGTTGAAGCATCAATAGCTGGTCTAACTGCAATACCGTCACTTGAACTGGATGAAGATTTTGTACTAGATGCAGTGGAAGAGGTAGATGATTTGGTTGAGGAACCGCTAGAATCACTAGAGTCAGCAGTATTGGTTGAATCGGAAGACTCAGTAGCTCCAGACAAGACTGCTGAACAAGTAGATGCAGTAGTAGCACTACCAGTAGCAGTAGCGGATCCATCAAATGAACAAGCATCATCGGAAGAATCATTTTCTTCATAATATTTGTTCAACAAATAAGATAGTTTATACTCCTGATCACAGTAAGCGTAAGTACCGTATACACCAGTCGTACCATTACTGTCAATATCTGAGCAGTCGATTTTACCACAGACGATACTGTATAAATCAGCGTAATCATCAGTTGAAACATCTGAAGAGACAACGCAGGTCAACGATGAGAACATACAATCACAAACATCCTGATCTGGAGTAGGTGGTAAATCAGTACTTGCTTTCCAATTTGAATTTTCAGTTGGACATGATAATGAAGCGGTGGAAACATCCCCACTTGTAGTAGAGGTTGGATCAATATTAGCAATCTGAGTCTTCAAATTGTTGAAATCATCTAAAGTTTTAACTTTATCATTAACAATTGAAACTAAACCATAATTGTTGTCTTCTTCAAAATACATATAAACAATACCACCAGACCAGACATCAGTCATGTCATCACTGTACAGAGTACCAACTTCAGTGAATTCTCTTGGAGTGACTTCATTACAACCATATTCTGAGAAGAAAACTGGAACACTTAGATTTTTAAACTCTTCAGTTCTAGCTTCATAACCAGACTTTTCGAAAGTGGAATTACCACACCATTCGTACATGTTGATACCATAGAAGTCAACTTTGACATCATCATCACCACAAACAAAATAGTCAGCCATAGCAACACGGGTCTTGGAATCATCATTTGAGGAGTAACCAACTGGGATTGATCTATACCCTTGATCTTTGATGTACTGTTTGGTATCTCTAACGGCAGCTTTAACAAATGCAGAAGCATCGGTGTTTGAAGCTTCGTTTGCAACTTCATTACCAGCAAAAAATCCCAAAATGTTTGTATAGTTTGACAAAGAATCAACAACATCAGTATAACGGTTATACAAGTCAAGGTTCCATTCTGGGTCTGATCTATCAATCGATAAAGATGGTTCGGATAAATCAGCAATGATATAGATACCATTGTCAGCAAATAAATCAAGACAAGCTTTATGGGAAACGGAGGTGTTGACAGCATAAACTCGCAAGACGTTGGTGTTAAGTTCTAACAGATAAGGTAAATCTCTTTCACAGGCATCTCCATCAGATAATGGATCACTAAAGGTATTGCTATCGCTACTGTTCGAGGTATCTTGTTGATATGCGATACCTCTGATATAAAACTGGGAACCATTATTGGAATAGAAAAACTTGTTACCAACAATTTCAATAGAAGCAATATCAGCGTCTGAGCCAGAAGTATCAGCATTAGCCCAGACAGAACCAATGGTAGCCAACGTGCTTAATATAAAACGAGAGAACCTCATGGTCAAATAAAGAAAAGAATGACAGGTGGATATATGAATGAAAGGAGAGAGCAACTAAACTGCTGTATACTCAAATATTGACCAGAAGATTTAATAGCTACTAAATTGACAGGAAAGAAATAAAATTATGGCAAAGGTTGATATATATAAGTTAAATCAATTTCATAAATCAAGGGAATTGTTTGTTTACCATTTTTTAAAAGATCCAAGCGCGTCAGGCGCATGTTTAGTTATATTTTTCACTTCTCACTGCCCAGTTTTAGCACTTCCTAGGTTATTTGGCAGTGAATTAAGGCGTATGATGTAACTAAAGAAGAGATTATCAGCTACAGGTTTTTGTAAAAGCGTTCGGCGTTCGGCATTCGGCGTTCGGCATTAGATGGCATATTTCAATATCCAATCCTCAGGTCTCAAAACCTTTGGGCTTCCTTATGTGAAGGCAGTTGAAGAGTTGATGGTGGTTAGAGTCACTAACTTAATAAGATAATGATAACTAATAACACTCACACTTAGAAAAAAATTCTTCAAGTGTTTTAAAGCTTGATAACATCGATCAAGTAATCGATCAATGTCATAAACAGAACCGATATTGAGACCAAACTGCATCATGAGCAAGGCTTGATCAATATGCGTGTATTCTTAAGCTTGAAGCTGCACTTTTGAAAAGCCTTGGAATCAGTGAATATTTCCTAATATGTGTATGATGTTAACTCAGAAAAAATATCAACAGTATCAGTTAAGCAATGAGACTACTAGATCAATAAATTTAAGTCTTTTAAAATAATACGCTGGGCAATAGTTTAATCAAAGCGGTGAGGGTTAGAACTTTTTTATTGGCAAATTTTAATGGTTTGGAGTTTTATACGCCCAATATCTTTTTGCTGCAAGCCCACAAAGCTTCAAATCCTCTCGCGCTGAGCCCATTTAGCTAACCCAAAGGTTCATAACTTGGAATTTGCATGTAAAAAACTAAGGCCAATCATGGCTTAAAATATTTGTTTTCCTTTTGGTACACTACAGGCTTGTTAAATTTGCATCATGAAAAACTACGATTGGTACTTAAATAACTCAAAGGTTCCTTTAATAAACATATTGGTATCTCTTTATAAAATCTTAAACATTTAGTACAAAAATTAAAAAATTTTCAAACAATAACAAACCTAAATGTGTTGATTTTAGTTCTTATTATATTGTTCGATTAACATTGACAATGATCTTTTTTAAACGAAAAATCCTATTCCATTTAAATCATCAATAATGAAACACCACCAACAGCAATAACTGAAATAACGGAAGCAAATAACATAGAAAATTCTGGGGCATTGACATGACCAGCACCAGATTTAGCAGTTCCAGTGGATGATGAAGATGCAGTGGCATCGTCAGAACCAGAACCAGATTTTGAACCAGATTTTGAACCAGATTTTGAGTCATCAGATGTAGCTGAACCGGTTTCAGTTTCAGAGTCACTACCAGTAGCTGAGACAGTACCACTGATGGTACCTAGACCATCAGTACCAGCAGCGCTCAAAGCTGAAGAACATTCAGAGGCAGTTGATGCACCATCTTTAAGAGTAGCTTGACCATCAAAATCACAGGCGTCTGAAGAGCCTTGATCTTGATAATACAAGTTCAAAACAAATGATAATTTTTGTTTGGATGAACAGAATGCATAAGCACCATACTCACCAGTTGTACCATTACCATTGACACCATCACATGAAACTTTACCACAAACGTAACTGAAGATAGCGTCATAATCATCTTCACTGGTATCGTCTGAAACAACACATGATAAACTGCTTTCTAAACACTTACATAAAGCTTTATCTGGAGTTGGTGGTAAATTGGATGAAGCTTTCCAGTTAGCATTCTGTGCTGGGCAAGAGACTTCAGCAGTTGAACTAGCAACGGAAGAACTTTTAGCTGATGTTGGGGTAACTTTCAAAATTTCAGATTTATAGTTGTTATAATCATCTAAAGTTTTGACTTTATCATCATCAATTGAAACTAAACCATAGTTGTTTGCTTCTTCAAAATACATATAAACAATACCACCAGACCAGACATCAGTCATGTCATCACTGTACAGAGTACCAACTTCAGTGAATTCTCTTGGAGTGACTTCATTACAACCATATTCTGAGAAGAAAACTGGAATACTCACATTCTTAAATTCTTCAGTTCTAGCTTCATAACCAGACTTTTCAAAAGTTGATTCACCACACCATTCGTACATGTTGATACCATAGAAATCAGCTTGTTCATCTGGTTCACCACATGAGAAGTACTCAGCAAGAGAAGCACGGGTCTTGGAATCATCATTTGAGGAGTAACCAACTGGGATTGATCTATATCCTTGATCTTTGATGTACTGTTTGGTATCTCTAATGGCAGCTTTAACAAATGCAGAAGCGTCGGTGTTGGTACGATCATTAGTAACTTCATTACCAGCAAAGAAACCCAAAATGTTGGTGTAATTTTGGAATTCATCGACAATAGTGGTATAACGGTTATATAATTCGACAGTCCAAGATGGATCTGATCTATCGATTGATAAACCTGGTTCTGATAAATCAGCAATGACATAAATACCGGCATCTTGCAAACCTTTTAAACAAGAGGTATGGTCCAAAGTTTCATTCAAAGCGTAAACACGGATAGTATTGGTTGCAACAGCAGACAAGTATGGGATATCTCTAGCACAAGCATCAGCATCAGCTAGTGGATCAACGAAGGATTCACCTGCGGTGATATTAGCAGTATCTTGTTGGTAAGCAATACCTTTGATATAGAATTGAGAACCATTGTTGGAGTAGAAGAATTTGTTACCAACAATTTCAATAGCTGGTAAATCTTCAGCTGAAACCGCATTCAAATTGAACAAAGCAGCGGCGACTAAACCTAAATTTTTCAATAACATTATTAACGAGTGAAATCTTTATGAAAAACAATAAATGGATTTGAAGGATCAGATCACAAAGAGTGTTTTTTGTTTAAACTGAGATTTGGTGTTTTGTCCCCGTTTTAAAAGGAAGTTTCAATTTTCAAAACAACTTTTTTTTATTATTTCTCGAGAATTTTACCAATATGAAACTACCGCTTTCGGACATTTTTGCGTAAAAAAAGGAAAGAAAAGGCGCAGTTTCTGCAAGACGCGATCATATAAAAGCAAAAATGTAAACAACAGGGCTTACCCGATTGGAACATATTTTCGCCAATCCAGCACAATGTTCTTACTTTATTCAATGCAAATGGTTAAGACTTTTTGTGTTTACAATCAACCATTCAGTTTCAATATGAGTCTCTCCAGGTATTGTTTTTACAACCGTTATAGCCCCCCCCCTACTAGAAAAGAAAAGAAAAGAAAAGAGAAGAGAAGAGAAGATCAGAAAAAGATCAGAACGCGTTAAAATTCTTATTTACGTCAACAAAAAAAAAAAAAAAAAAAAATGCGCAAATCGTGCGAGAATCAATTCCAAAAATAATTTATTCTTGATACGATTTTCAACTGATTGAAGTTAGACAGATTAAGTAAATCAATTCTAGAATTTATTGGTTGTAGATTGATCGTTGTCACAGAAGCAATCACGGGGTTTTATTCAACACACTCTTAATCTTTATCTAATTACCAGAACACTGTATTAATCTCTGGTCTTGTTCCTGTAGTTGTAACAATAGTCAATGGTGCTTTGGTACCAGTATCATCATTATCTTGATTATTGGGCTGAATCAACCCTTCAAGGAAACCTCCATCTAGATGGTCTCCTACCTGTGGGATAAATCTGTTTGTAAAAACAGGAACTATCACAAAGGATAAAAATAAACATAGCATCAACATATAGAGAAGGAAATATTTTAAAACTTGTGTCTGTCTCGTCTTCTTCTGTTTTAAAGAAAAAATTCGATGTCCACTGAGTTGTCTCTCTGGCTTTAACCAAAAAAGAATCATTGAATGCCATCTGTCTAAGTAAGGAATAAAAACAAATGGTGCTTGCATAAACAATAAGCAATGTCCTAAAATGAAGTCAACTGCGAATAAACTCATTTCCATTGTCTTCACCACAAACTCTCTGAAAGGTTGTGAAATGAAACCCCACCCTACAGATTTTCTGTACCAGTTTCCTGTCCACCATGACCTATTCACCTTGTCATGTCTATATTCCTTTGAAAGAATAAAAATAGTAACAAACTTGAACATTACATTCTGAAGTCCAATAATAGCCAATAAGCATACCAAAGTTCTTCCAAAGTTCCATCCTTCCAAGAACCAAATAATCTCAAAGAAAATGATATGAACAAAAACAGAGGATAAATGAGCAATCCCGGCAATATATCCAGCAACAATTTGTGTTCTAAACACTGCACCAATGAACGAAGCAACGGAACATGAAATGGCAAAGAAAATAAGAAGAATTACCATGTTTAAGATCACTGGGAAAAATGCCAAAATAATCAATCTCAAAACAGAGTTTGATGGTTTCACATTTTTGACACCATTTTGAGAATTAATAAATGTATAGGCAAAGAACAAAAATAATGAGCTCAAAAATGGTAAAATTAATTCACCAAAAACAGTATCAAAGACTGAAGATCTCCCAGAGTGAGTTATCTCCCGTTCTGATGCATGATTAGTTCTGATTTTCTTATAACCAGTATATCTTGCTCTGGAGTGCTTGGTCATACCAATCCATGAATGCGAATTCCATTTATCATTTCCTCTCAGCAACCAATGTATAAACTCTCTATAATCAATAAAAAAATCTGAAAATGAAAATTGATGAGGATTAAAGACAAATGGAGCAAAACACATGGATACCAACGTTACCCAAAACCACAATAAAGCAGGTTGCCAAATTGTTTTTGATGAGAAAAGTAACATGAGGAATAATTTAGAGCCGGAATATATCGACAAAGAAGCAAACCGTGAATAAAGATAGGAGAATGATGTCCTTGAAACAGCAAAACCCCTTCCTGTACTAATATATCTTGCGCCTCCAAACGTCACGTCTGTTGTTAGTGCGTTTGAATAGATCTGGCAAACAAATACTTCAAACAAAGGTGAAAGTGATAGTATATGACGTGAAAACCTAGAGAAAGCTTTCCATAACCCTCTTTCTGTTAGTTCTTGTACAACAAGAGGCACAAATGAAATGAAAAAAACAATAAAGACCGAAAACACGAAAATGGTCACCCAATTTAACACGGGCTGTAGATTGTAACATCCAATTGGTTTTTGAAGATCTGTAAATGGAATATCTTTGTTGTACCTACAAATTGTAGATTCATGCGATAATGCACCAAGGTTAACCAAAACAATCATGAACAATTGGACAGACAACGTAATGAAAAGATTATTTATGTGAAATCCTGGATGGGCATAATAAAATGAAAGAAATCTATCCAAGGGTAATTGAGTACCTAGATAATAATATTCCCTTGATAGCATTTGTTCGCCCATACCTGCTCCTATCTTTGTGGTGAAGTTTAGAATTGACCCAAATCCCAAATCACGACCTTTTCCGCACTGATAGTAGTCACTATGTTTAATTCTGCCACCCCTTAACATGGCATTCATACCAGCATATATGTCTTCATTCAAATGTAACCCCTTCTGTGCTTTGGAAATACCGCCTCTTGTAGCCATGAAAATAGCGTTTAGAAAATCTGGATGGCCATAGTGAAGTTTTCCACCAATTTCTGCCAAAGCCCTAGCAAATAATGTACCAAATGTTTGTTCTTTACCAGCAGCAACATCACCCAAGACACCAGTATTTTCTGAAAAAATATACTCCCTAGCACCAACAATTGCAACTGGTGCAGATTTTTCTTTATAAACGATTCCCGGAATATATGGAGGCGTCGTATCTAGGTCCAATTCCTCAAATTCAGCTAAAATCGATCTAATCTTGAGACACTCTTCTAAATAATTATCTTGATTTGCATCAACAACTTGGATATATTCTCCACGGTAAAATATCAATGAGTGATTTTGATTGTCTGATTTACCATCTCCCAAAATTGGATTACCAGAAAGTCTAATTCTATACCTTGGAATTCTAGCGCCTGTTTCGTCCTTTTCAGAATAACCATCGATCATTGAAGAATAGAAAACTGGTTCGCCTTTTTCAGGATCAACTGGGTTATCCTCTTTCTCTAAATAGGAAACTCTAATTTCTGGATAAGCTCTTAGTAGGAAATCAGTATCTTCCTTCTCCTCGACTGTGAACGAGGTCAATCTTTGCATTGCTATTAAAAGCTTGAATTTTCTGTGAGCCATTGATTCAAGATCAGCCTCAAGACTCTCTAAGTTACTCAAATGATACTGAACAATCCCAGGATTTTCAACTCTGTATAGCAATTTCAATGCTCTTGCATAATTAGTGAATCCAGAAGCGGTACGATATAACGTTTGGGTTCTCAATGATGCCCATATTCTTGTTCTTAAAATATACTCAGGACTGGAAGTTTTGAAACCAACGCAATAAAAAGGTAAATCGTCAACTTTACCTTGTCTAGCATCATCTTCAATTGAGTTTGGTATTGTTTCATTTTCTTCAAATGGCGTCAATGGAATAGACGAAACAAACTCTTCCTCTTTTTCACGATTCTTCTCATTATTAAGGTCTGAATCTCCATTGCTGGTTTCAATCTTAGTTTCTACACTTTGGGAAGGAGCAAGATCTGAAACACTCCTCTTTCTTGTTGTATCAAATTTTGAGTGGCGTTCAGATAAAATCCCATTTTCGGTAGCCAACAATTTGGTATCCTTGACAAAGCATTCCCATTCAGTAGGATATAATTTTTTGAGGTACTCTAGTAACGTTATTCTGCTATTGAAATCATCCTCTTTGATTATTTCTTTCAAAGAAAGTATAATCTTTTCACCATAATGAGGAATTAGCACAGTGAAAATAGGCATACTTTCAACTGCAATAGGCTCTGGAAGAGGAGTTGATAAAGATTGAGCGAAAAAGGAGATTCTTCTTTGAGCTTCTGAGTTTGATGGAAAAAATTCGCTAGTTTTATATGTAGCATCACCATGAGCAACAAAAAAAATTGGGGAACGTAACGTCTTCTTATCCTGTATGTCAGAATCAACTTGCTGATATAATAGTTTATGAACCAAATCAATGGGTAGTAAGTGCTCTCTGTACATTGAGATTATAATGGCATTCCAAATTTGGGAAACAAGAATCTTGGGTTTGTATTTGATATCCATTTCGCCAGTTGCTAAAACCTTTGTATAGATTCTGTTGGGTAAACGCGAGAAGACATTCCTCCAAGGTGAAAGTAATGATATTCCCAACGCAAATGATAAACAAACAGAAAACAAACAATTGCAAACAATGTACCAAAGATAAGTATCAAGAAAAAACAAAATTAGATCTGTAAAGTAGATTAGTGACAATACAATTCTGGCCTGTTGTTTACAAAGAAAGGTTCCAAGATACCTATCACCAACGCATCTTGTCATTTCCATTATTGAAAGAGCTCTAATTGGATCTCTAATGGACAACGTTAAGAAGAAATAAGATTCTGCAAATTTAGCTGTGAAAATGGAGACCCAAAGCATTATTGAAAACGAACGACTTTTCCCAGTAAGCTTGGGAAATGATGCTGTAAATGTTTTTGAGCTAACATATCTTCGTGATCTTGAGGTTCTGAAGTACCGACCAAATAGAGCACCCAAGGGTTGAATTGCGAAAAAAAAACAAGTCACAATAGCAATTACTAATTGAACAATTGACCAAGCGAAAGCAACATGAGAGTGAGTTTCCAAACCAAAACGTGAAAATAAATAAACAGGTGGAACAATATTAACTGCAGCTATTACTAACAATCCCAAAAATCTAGATTTTAAACGCTGGGCCCCAGGCCATTTTCTCGGAACAAAACTGTACTCCGCAATTGTTGCTATCAATTGAATAATACAAGCAATTCCACCGGCAAATGACATTGCTAAAAGTCTGGACTGAACTGTAGGTTGGTTGTCCATCAACTGGTCATAATTTTTTGTGTATAACGTTGGTGAATTGAAACTTGTGAATAACCAAAAAGAGCAGAGATGGATTACCCAAACTCTATTGAAATTAGTTGCGGCATGAAACCATGTTCTCCTTTCTTTGTAAGTCTTGTAAAATACTTTATCCCAGTCGACATTAGCTAAATTAAGATATCTTTGGTCAAGAGGGATATCAACTATCCTCTGTTTAGACACTTTCAACTTTAAACGTTCAATACCTTCAGGGTACCAAAAAAGTTGATTGACATCATCATAACCAATTATATTTTCATGATCAACATCCTTCTTAATTAGTTGACCTCTTTCACCAACGTGATACATTTGATTCCTGAGAAATTTGTAAATCGGAGTGATTATGTTATCTAAGAAATGAAATTCAGGAGTTGGCTCTAATCTCAATCTGCATTCATCAGAGATATAATAATCATAAGCACATTTGTAAATGAAGCAAAGACATTCAGGTAAAAATCTAACCTGGTTTGCCTCTCCCCAAATCAAAAGGTACAAACCAATCTGTTCAATCTTATCCCTAGGTGTTGTGTTGTACATCTTTTGTTTCCATTTAAAGTCAGCTATTTTAAAATTAGATGATTTTTCAAGTTCATCAGCTGTAAAATCCAACTTCATTTGATTAGAAACAAATTCTTCTTCAGCTGCTTTATGGCTTGCGATCCGATCCTTAAGATTGATGTTTCTCTGTTTTGCAACTTTTTTGTTGCGTTTATAACCATGGCCATGTAATTTCATACTAGAGAACCCTAGATCCTCATCTAAATCAAATTGAGCGGCAAAAAACCATTTTTTATAATTTGCATTATCGCCGCCAATATATGAAGCGTGCAATGATGTTAAAGCAGCAGTCGGAGTAACTCTACTAGCTCTTGAATCCAACTGAGTTAATAGATGGTCAAAAATGTTCTCCATTGAAGATTTTTGAAATCCAAATTTCTCAACAAGATTCTGTAGAATTGAGCGAATATCATCTTGGGTTATTGGAACATTATCAATCCAACTTGGATAAGGACCAAGTGATCTAATATCAGGAACGTCTGAGACAGGTTCCGGACTCGTTGGATTTGGAATATCTTGAGCAGTCGGTACCGCATTAACACCGTCATACATATCATCATCTAGAACCATATCGCCCTCGACATCCGCTGAAGTTTGAGAAGCTTGTATAATAGGTCTTCCTAGTTGGACTCTCTTTTTTCTCAGCATTTGACTCTTAAGTTTGCCTTCTTATGAGCAGTTTAAAGTCGCACCGCCTCCCAAAATAAGGTTGCACATTTTCAACAAACAACCCTTTCCATTTTTTAGAATTCATACAATTAATTGGTTTTTGTGTCACTTCAGACAAAATCCTTTTCAACTTTTTCCTTTGTTTACTTTTTCGGTCAGTGCTTTTCGCGACTATTCTCTTGTGCAAAAAAAATCACGTGATATGATTTTTTGATATTGTAAGGTCTCAGACGAAAAAAAACCAAAAAACCAAAAAAAAAAAAGACCTAGGCCTTTACTCTCTACACTTCAGTCCGACCAATTAAAACCAGTCCGTTTAATTTTGATCCGAAGTTCCAACTTCCTAATGCAGGGTCAGACAGCATCATGATTAACGGACGTCGTTTAACGCAAAAATAATTGTTGCCATCGTTATTTTACACTTAACAAGAAGCTTTAGAAATCTACAAGTTAGAAGCTCCGAGCTTAGCAGCTATCTCTCAATAGTCGATTCAGCTTTAAAATCTGCGGCAACAGCCAAAAATAGACATAAAAACAGCAAGTTGCATGTATTCTATACTTTAAGATTTAATCCTTGAGACACTCTTATAATTATTACACGTAGATAATACTGGTCGACGCGTACAGTAAACAAGATCAACTCTTTAAGTGAAGATTAAAACATACCAAACTTCATCCAGAATGTACAAGAAGATACAGAAGAAACACAAAAAACAGTGGATCGGATCTGCTTATTAGACACTGCCTCCCCCCTCTCTTAGGCGTAGTGATTATTCTACATTCTTAATTCTTATGTTAACAGCTCCAAGCGAGGTGTTTATCAAAAATTTTGTGATCTTTTGGGGAAAGGTCTGAGAATTAAGTCCTCCCAAGTACCTCTGGGACTAGAAAAACCTTAGCATTTGGTCTTTTCATTCCTTTTAAGATCTCGGAATTAGGTCTGAGTCTGAAATTTCTGCTACATTTGTTTACCTACTGCCTAATTAGTACATTTAATGACACTCTAATTTTTGGCAGTGTAAACAACATCTATAATGTAAGGAAAAAAGTCTTGGAAGTTCTAGTCTTTCCAGGCCTTTGAATTTTTTCCATGACAAATTTTTTCCACATCAACAAAAATTGAATCCCTTTTTTAATACCTTTCCATCTTCCTTTTCTTTTCTAAAAAGTAGCTTAAGAGGTCCTCAAAGAAAACCGACCACTGTTCCTTCCTTTATACAGAGCTCTCTCTTTTATCTCTTTGAATATACTGTCCTTCCCTTTATATAAAAGTTCACTACACATTCATTCACTATCGTTGAATCCATAACAAACAAAACAAACAAAAAAGTAAAGACGGATTACCAACTACAAAGACAATGCTTTTCTCAAAATTAGTTCAATCAGCTGTTATTGCTACTTCTATGGCCGGCTCTTTCGCTGCTCCAGCCCATGTTCACAATCAACACAAAAGAGGTGTTGTTGTTGTCACCCAAACTGAAACCGTTGTTGTCACTGCCGGTGCGCCTCAAGTTATTGAAGGTGAATCAACCACTTTAACATGGTCAACTGTCAACACAGATTACGCTTCTTCAGTTTCTTTGAGTACCACCATCTCAAGAGAAGCTCAAGTCATCGCTGATACCACTTCTTCTGCTGCTGCTGAATCTACCACCTCTGCTGCTACTACTACTTCTGCTGCTACTACCACCTCTGCTGCTGAATCTACCACCTCTGTTGCTACTACCTCTGCCACTACCTCCTCTACTGCTGTTTCTTCTGAAACTACTTCTGCTACTACCTCTTCTACTAAAGCTTCTTCATCTTCAGCCTCTTCAACCTCTTCAACCTCTGCTGCTTCTACTTCTGCTATCTCTGCCAGTGGTAAAGGTATCACTTACTCCCCATACACTTCAGCTGGTGCCTGTAAATCATTATCTGAAGTTAAATCTGACTTGGAACAATTGACTGATTACACTTTAATCAGATTATACGGTGTTGACTGTAACCAAGTTGAAAATGTTTTACAAGCCAAAGCTGATCAAAAATTATTCCTAGGTATCTACTTTGTTGATGCTATCGAAGACGGTATTTCTCAAATGGCTTCTGCTATTGAATCTTACGGTTCATGGGATGATGTTTACACTGTCTCTATTGGTAACGAGTTAGTCAACGGTGGTTCTGCTACTGTCTCTCAAGTTTCTGAATACGTTTCTACTGGTAGAAGTGCTTTGAAATCAGCTGGTTACACCGGTCCAGTTGTCTCTGTTGATACTCACGTTGCCACAATCAACAACCCAGGTTTATGTGATATTTCCGATTACATTGCTATCAACGCCCATGCTTACTTTGATTACAACACTGAAGCTGCTGATGCCGGTTCTTGGTTATTGTTACAAATTCAAAGAGTCTGGTCCGCTTGTGGTGGTGAAAAATCAGTCTTTGTCACTGAATCTGGTTGGCCACACAAAGGTGATACATATGGTAAAGCCATTGCATCACCAGAAGCTCAAGCTAGTGCTATTAGCTCTATTAAATCTACCGTTGGTGATTCAGTTATCTTATTCAATGCCTTCGATGATTTATGGAAAGCTGATGGTGCTCAACACTGTGAAAAATACTGGGGTCTTTATTAAATTGATTGATCATTCCATGATCAACTCAAGTTTAAGTTAGAACAAAAAAATTCCATTCGATTTAGTCTTCAGATTCTTTATTCCTTTCTTGCAAGTGATGTTGTCTCAATAATTGCTACAACTCAATCCTCATTTTTTCCAATAAGTTATGTGTTACTTTTGATTGCTACTTATATCTTTTTTTTTTTAAACAATACCTTTTTTATTATATCTTTGAATCCTTTTTTAGTTACACAAATTTACATTTGATACCTTTAAACAAAAATGTAGGCTTTAAAACGCACATTTATTGGTAATTATTTCTTCTATAGTTTCCTCTTCCTCTTTCTCTCCAACTTCCTCTGTATCCACCTCTATAATCACTTCTGTAGCTTCCTTTATGGTTGTCCCTATTATCGTCACGATAATAGCTTCGTCCTTGAGGCTCAATTTCATTGTAGTGGCCTCTTGATGGTGATCTCGAACGATCCCTTCGTTCTGTATTTGAGTAAGGGTGGTTTCTTGTAGGGGATCTGGATGGCGTTCTTGTAGGTGACCTGGATGGTGTTCTTGACCGTGAATAATCACTTCTTGGAGGCGATCTTGAATATGAACGTGAACTTGTGTAAGAACGAGAACGCGATCTTGAAGAGCTGTAATCCGATCTACTTCTGTCAGAAGACCTCGATCTCCCACGCTCTTCTTCTTCAATAGACACTATACGTTGTAAATCTTCTCTCATGGTTTCAGTCAAAACTCCCAATCCAATAGCGGTGAAATAATTGATTGAAAACCGTATATGTTCGGGATCCTTGCTTGGGAATATACCTTGAATATATTCTAACAAATCTGTATCTTCCAATCTCATTTGTAATTCTGGAATTCCCAATTCTTCAACCAATTCCTGAAATAGAAACTTAATGAAGATTCTACCTGCAGAAGTTGTGTCTTGTTCAGTCAAAATGATGGTTTTCAAAGCCTTCCAATCCAGTGCTTCACTTGATAGCATATGACCCCAAAATTTTGAAATGTTTCTCAAGGGATTGGATTCAAATCTATGGATGGTGCTGTATGTCTCAGTGAAGACTTCAGAAAATGATTTTTCCCAAGAACGACTTTGTCCAGATAGTTTCTCTCCAGTAACCCCATAGTACTTAGAATAAGTTGCTTCTTGAGAGCATGCTTTCAAGATTGTATCAACTGCTAATTGCTGATCTTCTGGTTTTATATGCAATTTCAGTATTTTATGAACTGCTTCATCGGCTGACATACTTCCTTTGAGAATAAGGTAAATGTTCTTTCTAAAATTTGTTTTATTAGTTTCTGTTAAATCTTTGAGTTCAAGTGGAGAGTTATCTTTCTTGGTTATATCGTCATTTGACTGTTCATCCTCAGTTATCTTTTGGTGTGGTTCCTTCTCATCGTCTTCTTCTCCGTCGCTTTCACCTTCATCTTCATCTTCACCTTCATCTTCATCTTCATCTTCATCTTCATCTTCACCTAATATATCAATTCTGATTCTGGCATAATCTTCTTCATGCTCTTCATAGTTATCATCAAATTGGAAAACATTTAGTGTATCTTGTGCTTTTATCTTGTCATCTAATTCAATTTTATGCGTAACTTGATCCTCTTCATCAACTAAGTCAAGGTCTGAAGAAATAACAGGGAAATCTCTATAACTTTCTCTCCTTATGTTGAACAAAACTTCAATCATGAATTGGGTTCTTTTCTCCAATTTCCCTTCTTGCAACAATCCTCTTAATTTCTCAAAAATTTCAGATATAGCCCTTGGGCTTACTTCAGTTAAAAATTGACCAACGTTTTTGATAAATCCAACAGCAATATCAACAGAATCGTCAGTTGGATTGTTCAATAGCAAATACAAAATCTGAAGAGCTAATATTTCATGTGACACTTGTTGATTGCATAGTTGTGCTAGGAAGACCGTTGATGAAATGCACAGAGCTTTGTTATTTCTCTTAAATGATTTTTTGAATTGTAACACCAATCTACTTATCAATAACTCTCCGATATGAGGAAGCTTTGAGTTCAAAACAGCAACCAATGAAGCGTATACAGGAGTGAAAGATAACGCTTGACTTTGTGCTTTCATAATGCTCCTCACAAGCAGGCCTTGTCCTCTGTTCAAGTTCAATTTGAAAAGATCAACGACAATAGACTTCAAATTACTTTTGTTCGCTTTATTGACTAGCCCGTTTATTGATTTCTTTAGTTTTTCCCATTCAAGTTTCTGTACTTCTTTTGATCCTTTTTGAAAATTTATTTGCTCTAGCAATGCTCTGAGTCTTGCTGGAGGAATGTAACGACCACCAGATCTTAACTCTTGTAACCTTTTATATTCTTCAGTTGGATCTACTTCTTTCGTATCACTCCCAGTGGAAACATCACAGCTTGGAGCCATCTCTTCGGGTACTAACTCTTTGCCATCACTCATATCCATAAAATACAACCAGATAATGCCAAACAATCACACCTTTCCCAGTTTTTCCCTTAGTGTTTCCCTCTGTTTTCTTTCATTTCTTTATTACGATTTGAAGAAAAATAAACAGAAAAGCGTGTGTTTAACAAAAACAACGAGAAGCAAAAAATCACTCCAGATCAAATTTGCCTTTCTTAGCCAATTTTACACTCTTGTTTGGTATCCCAAAAGATGACTCCTGCTAGATCTGCTGTAATTCTTCTGAATGATATATCTGCAATTGAATCGTACAATACTTTAGTTGAAAAAGCTGCTCTTAAATTGGTGGAGGATGGGACTTTGGACATTTTAATTCTTCATCGTATAACAAAGCTGAACATCCTAGACCAGGTACTCGCTGCTACGTATGTTATGGCAACGGAAATCATACAGAGATTAGGGAAACCACAGATAGACGTCAAAGTTCTTTTTAATGACCATTATAGGGAGATTACTACGCCTGATTGGGACCTGTTAATCTTGGACTCTTCCACCGATGAGAGTTTGGATAAGTTCTTATACGAAGAAAAAGAGAGCATGGAATTGGTCAACGTTCAGAGATCAATTACTGAATCGAAGAAGATTGGGTTGATCAAGGATGAAAGTGAGGAGTCTATTCATGATATCGGTGCTGTTGGTGGTACTTTTGATCATTTTCATGATGGTCACAAAATCTTGCTATCTGCTGCTGCTTTCTTGTCGAAAAAGAAACTAATTGTAGGTGTCACTGATGAAGAGTTGTTGGCAAAAAAGAAATATAAAGAATTTTTACAATCTTATGATTATCGTGTTTATGTTCTAACAAGGTTTCTGAATCATATAAAACCAAACCTTACCCTTGACCCGGTTGCAATTCGTGATATATGTGGACCAACTGGTTATATTGAAGATATTGATTCACTTATAATAAGCAGAGAAACTATTTCAGGTGCCCAATTTGTCAACAAAACAAGAAAAGAGAAAGGCTTCCATGAGCTAAAAGTCCATGTAATAAACGTTCTTGGTGGTGAAGAAGAAGATGGGTTTCAAAATAAATTAAGCAGCACCCAACTGCGGAAAGAACAATTTGAATCTCTTCAGAAAGAAGAGTCTAAATGATGCGATAATATTGTAAGATTTCTGTATAGAACATAGATTTTATTTACAGCTACTTCATTTTATCATAAAGCGAGAAAAGTTTTGTATAATAACCATAAGCTTAAAATCATCTGATAGAAATACCATTACCAGATCCCGCATGTTGCTGAACACCTTGGCGGCTTGTTCTATCTGGGTGGTCCAATGCTAGATATTCTTGCTCTGAGATCTCATCATAAATAATAAACTCCTCCTCATATTTATCCTCCAAATAATCAGGATTTTTAGCTTGAGGATCCCAAAAACAAATTTGAACTTTACTAAACTCTTTTTGGCCTAAACCAATCTTCTTCTGCAAACGGCTCTTCACTGAGTCCAAATTTTCTTTAGGATACAATGGGAACAAAAAGGAAATACCATGTGCCTTTCTTGGGTCTTTGAAAAATTGAACAACAGGAATAAATCTCGGCTCATCTTCTTCTGCCTTGATGCCATCCTCACTTTCTGGCCCATTATTAAAATAGTATTTTTTCAAAACATCAGCTTCTTCAGGTAACAAAGCAGCAAATATATCTGTTGTATCATCAATCAACTGAACATTTGTAGTTGAGTATAAAACTTGAAAAAATCTTGACTGAATATTGCTCCATATCAATAATGATTCTTTATCATCATCAGAAAACCCAACTTTGGCTTGGAGTTTCTCAGTTAGTTCAGCCAATGTGTCATTTTCTTTCATTGAAAATTCAAAAGTCTGATAATGACTATAGCCAGATGGTAACCAATTAACTTTCACCAACTTCATAGACTCCAACTCTTTCAAACGAATGGTCAAGACTTCATATTCAAATAGTGGGGTTATACTAGGAGGTAATGATTTTGGAATAAACTCACTAACAATAGAATCAGTACGTAAAGGTGCTCTGTGACCATTATAATTAACAAAGATTTTCAAAAATTTTGCATCCTCACCGATTTTTGAAGCAATTCTATTGGATAATTCATCAAAGGTTGCACGAGTTGAAATCCAAAAATCAAAAGGCTCTGACTTGACTTGTTTGTCGTTCTTATTAACAATCACATATTCATCATCGTTTGAAGGTTGTGACAAAGCTTGTACATTTACGTGAACTCTAGTGCGCAAATACTCATAAAACAAATCAGCACTTGGGTAAAATGGGAAAAGCTTATTTGGATTTTTATCAATCAAACTTGGAGATTTTTGAACTGTTAAAATATCCCCATTCGATAATTCAGCTTGATAAAATGTAATACTTGGATCTAACTTGTCAACAGACCCAGCATTGATTTCTTCCAAAAACTCTATTGAGTCTGTTGTAGCAAGTTTCAAATAGTCTTTTACGTATGGAATGATTGATCCAAGCAATGCCTCCTGATAGATAATCACATGGGTAAACCCTTTCAATGTTTGGGTATCTGGATCAAAATATTTCAAAAGAAGCAAAATCTTAGTATAGTCAGTTAAATCATCAGTAGAAATCAAAGAATCTGGTGATACACTTAATGAAGTTAATAACTCCTCTTCAGGATTTTCTATCCAAATATTACATTTTCCATGTTTTTTTGAATTGTGTTTAGCAGCTAATTCTTCAATGGTTAATTCCTCAATATTTTCCAATTGGGTTGCTGGTCTTAGAGTTGAGTTACGTCTGTAACTCATGGCATAAAATTTTACTTTAGCAAGATCAACACTCAATTTCGTTTCCAAATCAGCAAATAAATCTTTGAACTTTGATGTCTTCAAGGCTTTGATCTTTATTGGGTGGAACTCTTCAGAATAAACGCCTGGTTGTACTAATCTTTCATCAGCACCTAAGTCAAACCCTTCATATTTCTTAAAAAGTTCATTTGAGTAAAAATAAACATTCAAGTAAAGATGTAACTCTTCCAGCTCTTTGCGTCTTCTTGTAGACTCTTCCAACTCTTGAATAACTTGCTCTGAAATATGCTTAGGAACATCAGATTCAGTGACCTCCTGCAGGATTTCATCAATGGCTTCTCTTTTGATGTAAACCAACATGTAGGCACTGGTATGACGACGAAGTTGATAGGTTTGTTGTTGAGCTCTAGTCAATCTTGCCGCTCTTGAAGGGTCAATAGCATCCATCCCAAAGTTTTCTTCAAAGACTTGTCTTTTGGTTACTCTCCAGACTTTATCATCATCAAATCTATACCAGTTACCCGATTTATCTGGTTTGATTAGTGCATAATAATGGCCAGTCGTTAAATCACCAGCATGAACTAAAACGCCATGAAGATCATAAATGTGCGGGCCAATAGTTTTCGATTTATCCTCGTGGTCCAAAAATGGACTTAGATCAATTGACTCTGGGAATTCGTAACGATCATTGACTTTGACTAATGTATCATAATTATAATCATATTCAAATCTTTTTAACTGAAGATGTAAAACCTTAGGGAATTCTTCAAAAACAACACCTTTTTTGGCATCTTGTAATCCAAAATCTTGAGCAGCATATTGATTTTCACCATCCATCAATTCAACTTCAATATAATTTTGAAATGATTCTGTTAGATTACTTAGATTCTTGACATTCAACTGAATATCCCAGAAATCTTCTGTTCTTGATGATTCATACTCGACGTTAATACACTTGATGTAACTTTTCATTTTACCAACAAATGTTTTGTTCAACACGTTCTCAACAGGAGTTCCCTTCATTCTTGCTTCTAAACGATCCATTAAAACTCTATTCAACTCTTGAACGTCATGTTGTGTGAATGCGTCGCCGTTATCCCAACCGAATGATTTTGTTAATTCAGAAGTGTCCAATGCTTCATCCGACCGTTGTAATTGATAGAAAACTTTTTGTAAAGCCAATGGGACACTATCAGTTGCTTTTTCCTCTTCAGTAGGAATTTGATAAACAGCTTTTCTAAAGTTTTTAGTGAAAAAATATGACTGTAATAAAGAATTTAAATAGCATGTTGCACCCTGATTTGTAAATCCAACGAACCCAGTTTCTTTTTTAGAGTCATAGTCCAAAAGATTATGCCATAAAACACCTGTTGTGTCCTTGAGAACCTTCACAAATGCAGTAACGTAAACTTTATCATCCGCTAATAATGGACCGTTATTTCCAGGGCGAGATCTCTTCAAGTTTGAGACGTCGATGAAATTGGAAAACCCCCAGTCGGTAACGTTTTTATTGAATCTTTGATGCGAGGTACTTAAATGGTAATTCTTATCATTATTTGGATTCGACATAACAAAAGTGAACTGAGCACAAACGTACCAGTTTGGGTCAACAGGAACTTCTTCTTCTTCAACTATATGTTTTTTAGGAACTGGCTCTAAATATAAGGCAAGGTTATTATTGGAGTTACCTCTTGGAAAAAGTAAAATATTCCAATCGTAACCCCCAACCTTAAAGGTTGGACCACGATATTTCTGCTCAGTTAAAGTATGGTAATTATCAATTTCCCAAGTGAAGCTACCAACCTCTAGTATTTCCTCATCATCCATAGCTGGTAGTATTTGCTCTGCAATTGAACTAAAATCCACTTTTGAATTTTTATATAAAGGAGAGAAAGCCTTTCTCTTTTTTATTTCAATTGAGACGTCAGAGTCTATCGATACAACTGAAGGAATTGAAGAAGATGTATTGGAATCATTTTGATCGGTCTGCATCTTTTCATTGATTTCAAGATCAATCAACTGTGGTTCTTCTTGATTGTCTGAAGCCATGGTATCG
Source organism: Wickerhamomyces bisporus (assembly GCA_024271855.1). NCBI lineage: Eukaryota > Fungi > Ascomycota > Saccharomycetes > Phaffomycetales > Wickerhamomycetaceae > Wickerhamomyces > Wickerhamomyces bisporus. The sequence goes on from JANBXE010000023.1 coordinate 159,708, forward strand.
ACTTATGAAAATTTGATGAGTAAAATGAAGGAATTGACCAGAAAAAGAATTGATAGATAAAGCGGTTGGAGCTTTTTCTTGTTTTATTACCTCAAATGGGGGCAGGAGTCTATATCACCCTGAGTCTTTAAACAAATCAACAAAGAGATATTGAGTTGAACAACCAGATCAGAGAATAATATTTCTAACTGATTTCTCTAAATGGTGATCAACGGTTGATTTATTGGATATTGAATCTAAAAATATGGCTTAAATCGAAGAATTGTTGGTGTTGTGTTCTTTTTTTGCTGTTGAGAGATTGTACTTCTTTTTCCAGGAGAAAATGGACTTTTTTTTGGCGTAAAAAAAAACAAAAATCAACTTGCCGCTGACGTAATTGTTTTCGTTTTGATACAAAATCAAAAAAAAAAAGTTTTCCTAAAAGAATCGAACTTATGACTTTTCTTTTTGAAAAAAAAAAAAAAAAAAAAAATAACACAAATAACACAATAAGCTTCTATTCATATCCCCCACGGATTTTTGTTAGCAGTAATGTTTAGTGTGTGTGTGTGTGTGTATATGTGTGTGGGGGCATTAAATTAGACAGAGTTTTGTTATTCTGTTATATAACGGCATACACTATAATTTACGAGAAAGAAAGAAAGAAAAAAGAAAAGGGGGGGGGGGGGGGGGGCGTCAAATGCCAACAGC
>JANBXE010000023.1:160407-189630 GCA_024271855.1 Wickerhamomyces bisporus
CCCCCCCCCCCCCCCCCCCCCCCCCCCCCCCCCCCCCCCCCCCCCCCCCCCCCCCCCCCGTCAACTGCCAACTGCTAACTGCCAACTGCCAACTGCCAACTAGTAGAGTAAGGCTTTGATTTGACATTTATGGGATTCCAGTAGCGTAGCCATTGGTTATTGAAAGCCATTGGGTGTTATCATAAGCCTATCCAGAACAGAGAGAGATCCAACTTTAAATCCACTTTAAACTGGGTGATTATTATTTCGGCTACTTTTCCAGTCCTCATGACACACAAATCTCTATGCATTGATTTATCCATGTTCCAGGTAAAAAAAAAAAGTGAACTTGCCCTGATTCTCCAAACTTCACAGTTTAGTAAGGAAAGGACATCAACATCGTCCCATTTCATAAGACAACCATAACGGAAAATCAAGCCATAAATCTCTCTGGTATGAGCAAAAAGCAATTTTTGCTTATAATTTTATGCATTTTGTTTATGCAGTTATGCACTATTCATATTATGTAATCTTCCGAATCGCATCAAATGGTGTCATAGGCATCAACAGGTTCCGTTTACACCTTTAACTACAATATCTTATAAGCTCAATTACAATCATCAGATTACTTTAAGGGTGTGGGTTCAGAAATCTATATAAACACAGATAGATCCTCTTTAGTTCACAACTTTTTACTTCTCACTCCTATTATCAATAAAGATTTGTCTTACATCAAAGTCAATCACTAGCTATACAAAACAGCAACAATCACACAACGCAATGTCAGAAATCACTTTAGGTCGTTATTTGTTTGAAAGATTAAAACAATTGGAAGTCACCACCATCTTTGGTCTTCCAGGTGATTTCAATTTAACATTATTAGATAAGATCTACGAAGTTGATGGTTTAAGATGGGCTGGTAATACAAATGAGTTAAACGCCGCCTACGCTGCTGATGGTTACTCAAGAGTTAAAAGACTTTCTGCAGTTGTCACTACATTTGGTGTCGGTGAATTGTCAGCTTTAAATGGTATCGCAGGTTCATTTAGTGAATCTGTTGGTGTTATCCATGTTGTTGGTGTCCCATCAATTTCCTCCCAGGCAAAGCAATTGCTATTACATCATACTTTAGGTAACGGTGATTTTACTGTTTTCCATAGAATGTCAGAAAACATTTCTCAAACAACTGCATTCATCAAAGATATCAATTCTGCACCAGCTGAAATCGACCGTGTCATTAGAACCGCTTACGTTTATCAAAAACCAGTCTATTTAGCATTGCCTGCCAATTTGGTTGATGATACCGTCTCCTCTGATTTATTGAAAACTCCAATTAACTTATCACTAAAACCAAATGATCCAGAATCTGAAGCTGAAGTTATTGAAACTGTTCTAGAAATGGTTAAAAAGGCACAAAATCCAATTATTTTAGTTGATGCTTGTGCTTCTCGTCATGATGTTAAAAAAGAAACTAAAGACTTGGTCGATATAACCCAATTTCCGGTATTTGTTACTCCAATGGGAAAAGGTGCTGTTGATGAGCAACATCCAAGATTCGGTGGTGTTTATGTTGGTACTTTATCAAAGCCTGATGTTAAAGAAGCTGTTGAATCTGCAGATCTAGTCTTAAGTGTTGGTGCTTTGTTATCAGATTTCAACACCGGTTCATTCTCTTATTCATATAAAACTAAAAACATTGTTGAGTTCCATTCAGATTACATTAAAATTAAGAGTGCCACTTTCCCTGGTCTTCAGTTCAAGCTTTTGTTGCAAAAATTAAACAAAGTTATAGGTGAAGCTGCTAAAGGTTACTCGCCACAACCTGTTCCTTCTCTAAAATTAACCAATTCACCTGCATCACCAGAAACCCCATTAACTCAAGAATGGCTGTGGACCAAAGTCTCATCATTTTTAAGAGAAGGCGATATTGTCATTACCGAAACCGGTACTTCTGCTTTTGGTATTGTCCAGTCAAGATTCCCATCAAATACTACTGGTATTTCTCAAGTCTTATGGGGTTCTATTGGTTACTCAGTTGGGGCTACATTAGGTGCCGTTGCTGCTGCCGAAGAAATTGATCCAGAAAAAAGAGTTATCTTATTTGTTGGTGATGGTTCTTTGCAATTGACTGTCCAAGAAATTTCAACAATGATTAGATGGGGATTGAAACCATACTTATTTGTGTTAAACAATGATGGTTACACTATTGAAAGATTAATCCATGGTGAAAAGGCACAATATAATGACATCCAAGGTTGGGATCATCTAGCTCTCTTACCAGCATTTGGTGCTAAGGATTATGAAGCAGTTAGAGTTTCAAACATTGGTGAATTCAACAGCTTAGTTAATGATCCAGCTTTCAACAAGAATGATAAGATCAGATTGATTGAAGTTATGTTGCCTGTTATGGATGCTCCACAAAATCTAGTCAAACAAGCTCAATTGACTGCTAGTACTAATGCCGCAGCTCAATAGGCAGATAATGATAATTTGTCATGTTCTGCTTTGTTGCTTTTTAATGTTTCTCTTTATGACTGAAATGAATTTTAATTAATGTGTCACAGATCGTTGAAGTGCTTTAAAAAACGTTTTAATATATGATTTTGAACAGTTTTATTTAATCTAATATGTAAACCCATAACCTGGTTTATTTTTTTAAACTCATATATAGAAATAACCACCATACGGATGTGTCAAAGATGCTGATTTTTTTTTATGTAAACAAATTGTGAGTTACAGGACAACATTCAATTGCAATTTTATAAATAGAATTGTACAGGACAGTTATATATAGAATGTATAGACCTGTGTTCAACTATGGGCTGAAGAATGTATAACAATTTATAACGAATGATTATTACGTTAGCCCATGGTCTATATTCAATAACTGACGCCATTTTGCATGGTATATCACGTTTTCCAAAAAAAAAAAAAAAAAAAAAAATGTTCCTGTTGATTTACACTGCCGATTAATATAGATACTAGATAACAAGAACAATACATTGACGATAACCATAGCCAATCATTCTTGGTATTTGGTTCATCTAGTATCAGCCTTGAATACCAAATGTGTTCATTTTTGGTGATTTTATTTGAAATTTATCATGTAAGGTACACACCTCAATCTACATTTAAATGCGTCTTTATGGAACATCTCGAAAATCTAGCTCATCATCTAGTCTTGGTCTTTCCTCCCCCTATCACAAAATGGGTGTTGCAGTTTAAACATAGATACTAATTATCACTTTAATCTCCCCTAATTCCTCTATCTCTCTCTATCTCTCTCTCGCTTTCTCTTTTTCTTTCTCTCTCCCCATTTTTCACTCATTACTGAGAAGTATTCCTCTACAAATAAAACACCAGTGATTTTTACCCAATAAAAAGAGCCTCTTCTTTATTGATTATTGATAATTGGCGCAATTTCCAAAAGAGGAAAAAAAAAATATTTGAACTGAAATTTTTTTCAGTTCTTGTTGTTTTTCGCAAATCTCTGAAAAAAAAGGCAGAAATTCGAGAAATTGCCCATTTTTTACAACCAACAAAAAACATAAAAAAGCTGAAATCAATCTCAAACCTTGGATCTTTCCAGAACTCTTTCAACTCCTTTATTGACCTAGTGAAGAAGGGCAGAAACACGCAGAAACACAATTTTTTGATATCTTGCCCTACTTGATTGTACTTCTGTGCTTTCACTTCTTTCCAACTAGCTTTATATCTTGTGCTTTTTTTTTGTCAGTACTTACTATTCGATTCAATTCAAATTTGGTTTAGTTTTTAGAAAAAAACTACAATAAAGATAGAGAGATAAAAGTAAAGATAAGGATAAAGAAGGGTTCAAAATGGTTTCTCTTGCTAGATTTATCAACTATAACAGGGCAACTCATTCATTGAGACAGGTTGCCAATAGCCTTCCCTTCACCTCTCAAAGGCTGAAATTGATTTTTATAACCATGATCTTAACAATTTTGATTTTTCAAGTGTTCCTTTTATCAAGTTCATCTTCAAATGTCGGTAGGGTTTTAGTTGTTCAAAAAAACTCTCCAATCTCATCACATTATAAATACTTGCTGAAACAACATACTGAAAACTTTCCATCCCTACCACTTGATAAAAAATGTTCATTGTATTTCAATGACCTATACAAGATAAACCATGATTGGGAAGTCATTGATACTACAAAAGATACGAACAAAGATTACAATAAGGCTATTTTTGATCACGACAAGTTTATTAAAGACAAGGTTGATGAGTACAAAAAAGAACATGATAATCAAGAACCTACTCAAGGTAAAGAGGCTGAATTTGAACTAGAATTTCAAAAAACCCTCGGTATCACGTTGGAAGCTGAGCAATCAATGATTGATGCAATGACGCATTTGAGAGTCTTTGGAAGCTGTTACTTGACTGACTCTAAACCCTTGAGTACAGGTTTCATAAATAATTTTTTTGGAAGCACTGAAAATGAATTGGACGGTATATCTCAAGGTAATAGTCTCCAACTTTGCCATGATATAGAACAAAGGCTATTCCCATGGTTAAAGGGAGAATTGCCACAGTTTGTCCGTTGGAATGGTGAGAAAGTCAACAGGATTCCAAAAATGTCTGACTATGTTAAATCAGGTGGATACGATGATATTGATCTTTTATATTCCGAAAAGAATCCGGATACCGATGATAGCACTGCTGATGATAGCACTGCTGATGAATCCGATTCGAAATTCTCCAAAAGAGCATTTGCTTCCACATCTGATTGTTTCTTGAACAAATGGAGAAGTTCATTAAACGGCAAAGGAATTGTTTTATCTGTTGCTGATAAATACGAAAGCGATTTGATTGGTTTACTAAGAGTTTTGAGAGCTTTGAATAATCGCTTACCAATTCAATTGGTTCATAAAGGTGATTTAAGTGAAGAAGTCCAAAAAAGAATCATTGAGGTTGCAAGATCTGATGATGTTAAAGTTCCAAAGGGGCTTTATGATCAAATCATCAACGATATTCCTCATAATTTCCCAAAACAAGAAGTTTGGTTTGTTAATGCAAAAAGGTGTATTACAAGTGAATATCAAAAGTATTTCAACGGGTTTTCTAACAAATTAATTGCATATTTGTTCAACTCATTTGATGATATACTGTTAATGGATACCGATTCGATTCCATTGGTTAAACCTGCAACTTTTTTTGAATCTGGTCCATATAGAAGAACACAGTCAATTTTTTTCAAAGATCGTTACAGTGGTGAAAAAGTTTCAACTCATGATTCTGAATTTTTCTTGAAATTGATGCCATCAGCAGTTGACGAATCATTATTCGAAATTCCAAGGGTTGGTAATGTCACATTAGAGAATCGTTATATTGCCCATCAATTCCGTCATGTTATGGAAGCTGGTGTGGTTGGTTTAAAAAGGTCAACCCATTTCATCGGGATTTTAACTTCTATTCAATTGAATTTCTGGAGTGCTACAGTTTCAAGAATTTGGGGTGATAAAGAACTATTTTGGTTAGGCCAATCAATCTCAGGGAACGAGAACTATGAGTTCAATAAATACGATGTTGTCGCGGTCGGTCAACTAACTCCAATGGAGGATAGACCAAGAAATACAATTGCTCAAGAGTTATGTTCAACACATCCTGGACACTTAAGCGGAGATGATGACACTACTTTATTATGGATTAATTCGGGAATGAGATATTGTAAAGTGGACAATACATGGGACGAAGACGTCAATCAAGACCGTTTTAAGAAACACTTCAAAGATAGTAAAGAATTGTCTGAGTTTTATAAGAACCCTGTTCGTATTAATGCTGCTTTAATCCCTCCAGGTGGTGATAGAATTAAACCAAACCAAAATAATGAACCAGCTAAAGGTTGGGAAATGACCAAACCATGTAAAGGTTATTTATGGTGTGCTTACGATGTTATTGGTGGATCAATGGATGAACAGGATCGCGGGGGTACTGTTATATACTCTAACATTACTGAGTATAAGAATGAATATCTAGGTAAACTATGGTTAGACCAGGATTTGGTTGATTTAAGTAAATATCAAGCAAAACTAAAGAAAGAAAAAGCCAAAGCAGAAAAAGCCAAAGCAGAAAAATCTATGGCAGACAAAGCCAAAGCAGATAAAGCCAAAGCAGAAAAAGCCATAGCAGAAAAATCAGAACAGGAGAAAAGTCAACAATCTGAAAAGGAAGAGGTAAAATAGGGGAAATAAGAATGAAAGATAAGTTTTTTTTTTTTCAAATTGCATTATTTATTGACTACTGGTTATCTTGATTTCTCATATTTGTATTTTTATTAATTATGAAGGTTAGTCATTTTATAGAAAGTTTTATTAACTGAATAAAGGCCCCCTGTAGAGTACATAAAATATTCTAGAAAAAATGATGTGGTCAATAATAAACCAGCTCTTATATCTAAAAGTTATAAATATCCTATGAACAAATTAAAAGAGAAGCAATATCTTTCTCCCTCCCAACAACCAAAAAAAAAAATAATAAACAGCTCATGAAGTTAAGACAATTATAATGATGATTTTGGACCATTAAAAATTGTGATGAAAGTATAGTAATAATGACAAAAGCTTGCGAACTTATTGTGGTAAATCTTGTGGATCTGGGTTTTTAATCCAGTGTGTACCAATGAATGGAATTTTTTGGTAGAAAGTGGTTTGGAAAATTGGGACACCTTCAGTGAAAGTGAAGACAATAAAAGTAGCAGCACCACCCCATAAGGCTAAGTTTGGAACGTAAGCAAATAAGGTGGATAAGTTGGCTTTACCAAGATGTGGGATAACTTTTAAAGCTGGTTTTGAAACGTACTGTGAAAAAGGAGAAGGAAGGTTAATAAATTAACTAATTAAAAGAAGGCAATCATTTTGGACTCCAACTTACTTGAACCATGGTTGATCGATATTTTCTTTGGTGTTTATTTATCAAGGTTCTGTCTTTCAGCTTTAGTTTTTTTTTTGGTCGTCAATTTTTTTGGGATTTGAAAATCGCGCTTTACAATTGGCCAACGGTCACGTGATAAAAGTAAAATCACGTGATAATAGTAAGCATTAACTATGTACATACTTCTTTAGCCTCTATTTTTTTACTTATAGGTTAGAAAAGTCTATGCTGTACTACATATATCCCTTAAAACTCAAATTAACTTTATACAACGTCTCAAAAGATGAAATCCAGAACCTTGTCATACCATTTTCTGGTGTATCCCGATTTCTCTAATTCTTCGAGATAATTCATTTCATGCATCTCAACTTCTTCTAATCCAGTAATCAAATCGGCTTCAGCACTCTTAACAATTTTGGTTCTAAAAATTAATTTGTGAATGACATAAATAACAGGACATAGCATAGCCATTAAGTAGTACGTTAAAAAATCTTCAACATTGAAATTACCTGGCATGAAAACGGTATAACCCAAGTTTCCAATCATTAGCAGGAATAAGAAACCAACAATATATGTAGCATATGGTTGAAAGAATGCTTTGTATCTGAATTCTGATTTATCAACAGACTGAGCTTTACATGCATAATAGAACCCCAAGTATGTAATGGACATAAAGAAATAGTTTAATATCTGACAACCAGTAGTGATGTTAATCAACCAATCCAAAACTTTAGCCGAATTGTTACCTAGTTGTAGCAAAGACAATAAAGAAAATAACAAAGTAGCAATTGAACAATAGATTGGGACACCAGATTTGGTACAAGTTTTGAATATTTTTGGAACAAGACCTCTTTCGGCAAGACCATAAAGAGTTCTCGATGCACAGTAAGCATTGGAATTACCTGCTGAAAATGCCGCAGTAATACAGACAGCATTAACAATATGTGGTAGTACTTTGATTTTCAGGTTTTTCATGGCGATGATATATGGAGAATAAGCACCATTTGAAGTTGCACCAGAAGCAGCTAGGGCAAGCAAAGTTGGATCTGATGATGAAATAATAACCCCAACACATAAAGCACCAAATACATAAAAAATAACAAGTCTAATAATAACGGTTCTGAAAGTTTTAGCTAAAATTTTTCTAGTCTCACCACCTGTTTCACCAGCTAACATTGAAACGTAATCTGGGCCAACAACGGTCAAAGCTGCTTTGTTCAAAGCAGCCAAAAATCCATGAAATCGACCCAAGTTACCAGTAGTATAAAGTTCGACCATTGGTCCTGGCTCTCTCCAATAACGAAACCCGTAAACGTCATGTAGTGGATTACCACCAACCATAGTGATGAAAGTGAAAAAAATTAAACCAATAGCTAATGAAAATTTGAAAATAGTTAAGTAAAACTCAGCTTCACCAAAATATCTAACTGCCAGAAGATTTAAAACAATATAAGATGCAATTTGTAAAGCAAAAGGAATTCCTGGAGAATAATCATCTCTCCAATAATGAACCATACTATTAACAGCAGTAATTTCAAACGGAACAAAAATAGAAGTCATGATGAAAAAGTTGAAACCAACAACAAATTCATACGAACTATCAATACAGCGTCCTGCCATCTGAATGAACGGAGCATCAATAGGTAAATAACAAACCATTTCTGCTATAGGAACAACGATGAAGTAAACAACAACGGACCAAAGTGAGTAGGCCAATAACAAACTCAAAGGGCCAGCCTTCAACAATGCTGACGAGATACTTATGAATAAAATAGTACCAATCGAACCACCAATGGCCATCATTTGTAGATTTCTAGGCTTCAGTGTTCTTTTGACGGTGTATTTCTTAACATCATCGATCTTTAAAACTGAGCCAATGTCATCATTTTGAACACTAATATCCGATTTTAAACTATTCGTGAACGTATTCACGGGCACTTTTTTCTCTAGATCTATAGACATGATTTATGAGTTCTCTATAATCTGGACCTTGAATACAATTTTTCTTGGTCAATCCAACAGATCCATAAACAATATTTTTCGGATTAAAACTTTGTTTAAAAGCTGTCAGGAATTTAAATAATGGATAGTCAATATTTTCAGGGGTTTTTGAGTTACCATATGGGCTTATGACTGGTTTATTTAGTTTTTAATCAATCACACTCTGATCGTACGCCATAAGCATGTTAGTTGTTATCTTCATTAATTTCAATTTAGGCAAAAAATTCCTCGGCAATCTATCAAAAAGTAAATTACCAAATAAGAAAAAAAAAAACATTGAACCCTTGAATATATTTATACGGTGTGTATTATGCATAAATAGAATCGCTATCTCTTGCCCTCAAGTCCCGTTAATCCCCAGTCAGCTTGTATCAATTCTAGACTTATGCCATTTTTAAGCTTCAGACTGTAGTTCTAATTGAGTGATCTTGGTTTTGCCCAAAACAGAAAGAAATTTCCGCGGAAAGCAAAAAAAAAGGGCAAGAAAATGTCTGATAGAGGCAAGCTCTGGCTCCTAATGATGTTTAGCATAAAGCCTTATCCGTTATTCTATAAAGATCTCCAAGAAAAGCAGACCAGTTTTGTTGAGTTTCTTTCTTTGTGATTTTTACTATAAGTGTGGTTATTTGTTCACTTTGTGCTGCATCATTGTTCATATTCCTTATTGAAGTTTGAAACAAAATTACAATGAAAGTCGCTAAGACAGGCCTGTTACTTTCATCCCTAGCCTCCCTGGCTACTTCACATCAAATCCACAATGCTAATGAAAATCAAGATGAACCATCCCTAGAACAACTTTGGGGTTCTGATTGGCCATTTGCTGGTATCAACACTTTTGCCCATTTACCACATTCGAAATGTCTACTCGATCCAGAATTAGATTACGATGTTGCTGTTATCGGTATGCCTTTCGATACTGCTGTTACTTATAGACCAGGTGCAAGATTTGGCCCAAGAGCAATTAGAGCTGCTTCCCAACGTCAAAGTGCCAAGAGAGGTTATAATTTTAGAGCTGATGTAAATCCTTATAAAGATTGGGCCAATATTATCGACTGTGGTGATATGCCTATCAGTCCTATGGATAATCATCTGGCTTTGAGACAAATGTCGTTAGGTTATGAAAACCTGTTGAACCACAGCGTTACCAACAACTCTTATCACAATATTCCAAGATTAATTTCGCTAGGTGGCGATCATTCAATTATCCTACCAGCTTTGAGAGCATTACATCAAAAATATGGCGAGATTACTTTAATTCATTTCGACTCGCATTTAGACACTTGGTCTCCAGATGGATATGTTACTGGATGGGAATCTGAACAGGATGAATTCACGCATGGTTCAATGCTTTGGATGGCCTACAATGAAGGTTTATTGTCCAATGATTCGAATGTTCATGTCGGGCTAAGAACAAGATTAGATTCGCTAAAGGATTATGAAGAGGATTCAAAACAAGGCTTTACCAGAATTTTGGCTGATGAGATTATGACAATTGGTTTAAACGGTATTTCAAAAAAAATTCTTGATGTTGTTCCAAAAGATAAACCAGTTTATATAAGTGTGGACATTGATGTCATTGATCCTGGTTTGGCTCCAGGCACTGGTACTCCAGAAGCCGGTGGATTGTTAACAAGGGAGGTTATCCATCTAATAAGAAGCTTGGAAGATTTGAACGTTATTGGTGCTGATATTGTTGAAGTTGCACCAAGCTATGATCATGCGGAAATCACTTCGTTGGCTGCATCTCAAATTGCTTATGAACTAATAACCAATATTGTTAAGAAAGGTGCGCTGGAATTAGACGAATCTGTTGATGGTTTCAGTAAACCATCAATCATTGCAAAGGCCAATGAGGTTGTTGATACCTTAGGTGAAAAATTGGTCAACCAGTTAGGCAGCTGGTAACACACTGTGACTTTTAAAAACTAGTTTAAAACAACTTCTTATAATGAAAGAGTACAAAAACATTAAACTTTATGTGTAGATAAAAAAAAAGGTAATTAAATTTGCAACTGAAATTCATCAAAGTACACCACAAATCATAACGCGTTCGAGAATTGAGATCAAGTTTGTTTTTTCCCGGTGCTTAGCAGTTGACAATTGGGTCTACTGCTTATCAAGGTAAGGTGATGATTGGGTACTACAGGGGTACAATAGATTATCCTAATCAAGACTTGAGCCTATAAAAATCCAATCACAGTATCATAGTTGAAATAGAACAGTGGGTAAATCTAGTAAATCCTCAGACACGCTATTATATGAAGGAAACGGCTGCTAGATCTGCATATCTCCACCGGTATGAATCTTGAATATGGAGCAAGCGCACGATTACACATTTTTTTAAAAATAGCTGAGCTATCCATCTGCAAAAGCCATTTCCAAATTAGAGCTTTTATACGATTCAATCTAATAAGCTCAACTTCATAATCTTACAACTGTTCATCTTCTAATTATACAATAGAAAACCAATCGTGCCAAAATGGCGCAAATTTGCGCTTTTGATTCCCCCTTTAGGTAATTCTCGGGATTGCAAATTTTTAATTGCTAAATGTAATTGTGCATGTGTCATGCATCAATTATTCATTGTAATGCACATGTCCGGGTTCCTGATTAGAGCACTACCATAGGACTTTATAGCTTACTACTGGAAGACAAAAAGAATCTACTCATTGCTTAATGCTCAGTTGCTGAGCAGGTGGAAGCAGAAAGCAAACAAGTCCTAAGAGACATTTTTAAGGGACTATTCTGATTGGTTGTTGTGACCCATGGATCACTGGGGCTTCTACTCAGAGAATTAAAGAGATAAGACGAAAACGCTTTCAATTTCGCTGAAGAATCGTTAGATGTTTGATTGGCATATTCAAGGAAAAGACTGAAAACCAACATAGCTTTGATAACTTAGCGGATAAAAATTTTCCAAAATTTGAATCAGCCTTAAACTAACAACTCCTTTTCACTAATTATGTTTGCAGTTCGATCGTTCAGGAGAATTGTTACGCGTACTGCTACTTCATCAGCTAATCACTTGTCTCAAAAACTGTTGAAACATGGAATTTCACACAAATACTCATCAATAAATCCAAGAAATCGAAATATATATATCAAATCAAAACTCATAGTCATTATTGGGATTTTAATTTGGGGAACAGGCTTGCTTTTGTCTGGTTTAACCTTCAATGTTGATAATTTCAATACATCTGTTAAAGTAACAGAACGTTTGAACATTTATCAAACGCTTAATAGGAACCTGTTCCAAACCAAAAACTTTTTGAATCAGTTTCGTCCAAAAGCTTTGCTCAGATCATCTTCAAATATATTTTCTAATGAGAACTTCAATCAAAATTATTCCAGTATTGCCTACATATCGAAGCTGATAAATATTTATGAAACTGAAGCGGATCCAGATTCTTTTTTGAAAAACTGTTCTTACGAGATTGATTTCCATTGGTCTGATTGGGTAGACACTTCTGCTGCTAATGAATTCGTTACCTCTCATGATAGTATGCTGGAGTTATTTGATAACAAAGAAGACAATCTTTATAAAGCGATTCATAAAATTTGCTACGATAAGATGTATGACGTTAAAGATTCTTGGATCGATGATTTTGATTATCAGCATAAATTGACTGTATTTGAGCATTTGAAATCAATCGGTGTCTGTTCTGCTCTCTTTCAATACTATTATTGGACTATTCCTGAACGGATTATTATCGAAACTGATTTCAAATATTTCAACATTCCCGTCAAAGACAAAAGACTAGAACATCCGCTAGGTGTTGGCGGGTTATCAAAAATTTATCACAATGGAGGTAGTTCTGTTCCAACTGGCAATCTCGTGAAGGCAGATAGGGAACAATTGATTGATATCTTGGAAGAAACCTATGTTAAAAGAGGACACAAAAAGGATAATTTCGGGCTTAAACCAAAACTTGATCAGAATCCAAAAGACTTCAAACAACCAAATATCGATGAAATTTTGAAACATTATGAATCGATTGAAACACCAACGAAAGAGGAAAAGAAATACCTCGATTTCCTAAAATATTCGAAAGCTGAAGTTTCTAATGCTAATAGATTTTATTTCACTTTCCCCTTCATTCAAACTGACCCAAAAGCTGAATTGCATCACTATAACTTCCCCTGGTTTAAACAAGTCATTTCCCATGAAGAACGTATCAAAGTAATTCATCATCTGATTAGAAGTTGGTTTAAATTTGCGGAGAATGCTCAAATCATTTCATGGTTCAATTACGGTAATCTCATCGGATGGTATTTTAACGCACAAAATCTGCCTTGGGATAATGATGTTGACGTTCAAGTATCAATTAATGATCTTGATAAGATTGGCCGCTATTGGAACAATTCATTAGTTGTTGAGAATCCAAAATTGGGTGATGCTCTGTTTTGGTTACAAACAACGCCATTTTACCTACAACAAAATGATGCACAGTTTATTGATGCAAGATATATTGATGCTAAAAGTGGTATTTATATTGATATCTCAGCCTTATGGGAATCCGATAGAGAGATCCCAGCTGGTATCAAACCACAAAAAGATGAAATTGCATTTCACTGTAAACATTTCAACTGGTTTACTTTCAATGATATTTTCCCATTAAGAAGGACCCTATATGAAGGTGCACAAGCATATATGCCAAACAAAATTGAGACAATCCTTACCAGATTCTACACTAGTGATGCACTCACTAATTGGAACATTTTTGATCATAACTGGCAACCAGATATTGGCCTATGGGTTCCTAATCAAATTTGTGAAAATGAGAAGGTCCCTGAATCTAAAGAAAGGTTTGATCCGCAAGGTCGTTTAACGTTATACGGTGCTTGTAATGATTTGGAGTTATTGGAAGACTGGTCCGGTTCAAATCCACAATACGAGATTCATAAAAAAGAATTTGAATCTATTAAAAAAGGTGAAGATAGCTCGTCATTCAGTGAACAGGATTTGCCAATCTTCAGACATTTTAATTTTGACAAGCATAGATAATGATTGTTTATAGATGAAATCTCTCGCTATTTATAGAATTGATAAAAAAAAAAAATGTAAGCCTTTTATGTACAAACAATGTCCAGCACTGCTGTATCAAATAGGAACTCGAATCCAATCTGATGTTTTGGAACTTGTGAATCAACAAAATCGTCACCCCAAATTATATCCAAATATTTCAAAATTTTTAAACACAAACTTGAACGAATAGCTTCAGCATTATGTTTAAATTCAATTCTGAAAAACTCTTTTTGTTTTGAAGATAATGCACTGCTGCCACCAATAAACAATGCCCATACCGAATTAACAAACCCTTCGTCGATCCTTTTACAAGAGGTAATTGCTTCGATTATGGAATTAACATCAGGTTGCAATGATTCCATCGCTGTACTTTCATAATGACATAATTTCCTCAATATAATCATACAAGCAAATAATTTCGATTTTGAAAATGCAATATTATTCCTTTGAGCAAAATCTAAAGAAGCATCTTTCTCAAGCTCATCCAAGTATTTCATATTTTCATTAGCTTGGTTTTTCATCTCTAAGCAGATTAAAAGCTGTTCTTGACGTAATGGCATTTTCATCAATCGGCACATCCATGAACATTTGGCAGCAATTTCGTAAGCTTTCACAGAAAGACCAAGAACTGGATGGTTTAACCATGGATCGTTATTAGTCTCATTAAATGGTTTACTTAAAATAGTTCCAAATTGTTCAAAAAATTGAAACGGAGAAGGAACTGATTGCAAAAGCTTATCATGACGACATAGCATGATTGTTATTGGATAATTGATCAAGAAATGTTCGGTTAAAACCCTGTCCAGTGGCGATACGTTGAAGTTTGCAGAATCGTAAATTGCTCGTTTCAAGAATCGCTTTTTAATAATTTCATAAGATGCGCTTAAATGAGCAGCACATTTAGTAGCATTCAATCCAATATTTTTATCCCTCAAACAAAGAGTTTGTAGCAGTTGAACGGATATAAACAAGTGATCGTCGCAACCTTCTTTTGAATCCTTGATTTCAGTTATCAGCATATTAACAACCTTGACATATTTACTATGAGCTTCATGTTTATAACTATCGTCATCGTATGCCAACAAAGTGGCCCCGCAAGCAAAAAAGATTTCCCTGACAATAGGATGTGTAACAGCAAATGGTAGTATGACATTTGTGGGAGATATCAAAGCCGGACAATGAGGAGGAGATATTGAAGTCATAAATGTGTTCAAGAACATTGAGTAATAAAATGTATCTCTTTTTGACATTGGAACACCAGGAATAGATAAGCCAGATCTTAGTGCATTACATTCATTATCAGACGAACTTCCTCTCCTTGATCCCGGTGATATTGTAGGTGAATGGCAATTGTTTTCAGTTTGAATGTTAATAAATTGATCCAATAATAACCCGCTTTCTAAATCATCAAACACCTTTTCTTTTGAAAGAGGTCCCTCGAATATGCTGTAGTATGTGTAATTAGAGTTACTTGTGACAACAGTTAGCTCTTCTTCTTCTTCTTCTTCTTCTCCTCCTTTTTTACCATTGGTGTTGTCAGAACCATGATCATCAATGGCATCTCTTTCATTTGCACCAAATCTCACATGATCAGGCCAAATGCAATCCAATTTGTTTCTAATGCAGCCTTTGCAAATTGGTTTGCCTTCATCACACTTCTTTCTTCTTCTTTTGCAATTCAAGCATCCGTCCTTTGACTTCGTGAACTTCTTACGCAGTCTTCGCTGTTTCAACCTCGTGTCACCACTCTGAAGATCCAGTATTTGCTGATAACTATGATATGTGACTCGACTCATCAATGCCAATATAAGTACACGCTCATAAATCCTCGGAGAATTTCTATCAACAATTAACAATAAGTGAACCAAACTCAATTTGATAAACCAGTCCGTTTTTGTATTATTCTTGCGCTTATCGTTAGATATAAACGCGCTTTCCTAAAACGGAATGAATATACTCACATGCAAAATATCACTGATAATGGATTAATAATAAAGCAGCTTCCATTCACTTCTAGCTGGTGATAATGTGTCGATGACACTAGTACAATGTCAACGATTACAAGAGCTACAACGCTGCAGCTCAAACCACACTCAAGCCACCCAATTGAATTGTTGAAAATTAAGCCAAATAGGCTCATCAACACCATCCATGAGACTGCAAAGTATGGTGCAAAATTCAAATGGGGGTCCTTAGACACTGATACTGGGGTGTGTAGATTGGCATTGAGTGATGAGGACAAGCGTGTCAAAGATTGGCTGGTAAAGGAAACGAAAGCTTTGGGATGTGAAGTGAAGATTGATGAAATGGGTAATATATTTGCAATCTATCCAGGTCTGACCAAAGGTGCTAAACCGACTGCCATTGGCTCTCATTTGGATACTCAGCCCACAGGTGGTAGATACGATGGTATTCTTGGTGTTTTAAGTGGTTTGGAAGTTTTAAGAACCTTGAAAGATAACAATTATGTTCCAAAATATCCTATAGTGCTGGTTAATTGGATGAATGAGGAAGGTGCTCGATTCCCCATGAGCATTATGAGTAGTTCTGTTTGGGCCGGTCTCGCAGATAAAGAAACTATTTATAAGATGAGCTCAGTCACTGACGAGAAACCTGTTACCGTCGAAGAAGAGTTAGTTAGGATTGGCTATAAAGGTGAGGTCCCATCTCACTATGAACTCGGAATCCCAATAGCAGCTCATTTTGAGATACACATTGAGCAAGGCCCAATTTTAGAAAACGAGCGTAAGAAAATTGGGATTGTTATTGGTGTTCAAGCTTATGCTTGGTACAAAATCACTGTCAATGGAAAGGCGCAACATACTGGAACCACACCATTAAACCTTAGATCTGATGCCTTGTTAGCAGCCTCATTAATGATAGCCAAAGCTAACCAGATAGCTACAGACAATGGAGGCCTTGCTAGTGTTGGGATATTGAACCTAGGACCTGGTGTTGTGAATGTTATTCCAGAGGAAGTTTCTTTTACGTTAGATATGAGACATGAGATTGATGAGATTTTATTAAAGATGTTATCGACAGCAAAGGAGGAGTTTCAATCAATTGTCGAGCAAACAGGCTTGACTCTGGCAGTTGAGCTTGAAGAACTTCATCTTCAACCAGCCACAAAGTTCAATGAAACCTGTATCAATTGTGTGAAAGAGAGTGCGCATGAGTTATTTGGTGAAGAGCAAACTAGGTTGATCGTTAGTGGCGCTGGACATGATTCTTGTGCCACTGCTGTCAGGGTTCCAACATCAATGATTTTCATTCCGAGTAGAGATGGAGTGTCGCATAATCCAGAAGAGTACAGCACTCCAGAACAAGTTCATGAGGGTTTTGAGGTTTTACTCAGAGCTGTTTTAAAATACGACTCTCTACGTACTGAATGAGAAATAAACGCGTCTATCCTATATTTTACCCCAACATATTCCACCGTAGTGAGTAGCCATTTGCTATAAGGCATATTGTTACATAGACATTGCGCCGATAACAAACAGTACCAATCACTTTACAGTACAATCAATAGGCCAAATATTTAATCGCACTGAATATGTAGAGTATACAGCGGTGCTTTCCGATACGTCAACTGGTATCGTATTAACCCGTGAGTCTATGCTCTTCCAGCTACTTACTTAAATCAGTCAAATATGTGCTCTCTTTGTGTGGTAAATTTGCCCAGGTAAAATGCCAAATGGCGTTGTCAACGTTGATTGGACGGATCAGCGTTGCACTCAAAAAAAAAAAAAAAAAACACTACCCTAGACTATAAAATAACAGCTAACACGCCAAAACACAGAAAACGAAGAAACCCGTGTTGAATGTGCCTATCGGATACATATCCAATAACGCATTTACATTTTTTTATTAACTAAAGCCCGCCTCCTGTATAAAATGTACAAATGAGATTAATTAGACATTATATATATATATAAAAGCTCGGAGATGCCCAGTGGTAATCCGCGAATTAGAAAGGTTTTCGAGAAGCGCGATGTACAAGATCGCAGATAAGTATAATCTTGATGCCATTCACATTAATTACTTGTTTTTAATCATGCGAGTTTTGATCTTTTTCATTTATCTGAAGCTGTTTTACTAAAATCTCAACAAGACAATCTTCGCCGTATCACTATATTTAAACATCGAACAATGCTTGGGCATAAATTTGCTGTTATTGGTTATGTCACATTATTCGAGGTTACGTAAATAATCTAAATTGTTGATCTTTGCTATATAAAGAGAAGGCCACCCCCATCTCATCCCAACTTGCAACCACTATCAGTTAGTTCACAACATTACGTTAACCATGTCGTACAATAGTGATGTTGACCTAAAGAAGATCGAACAGATAGAGATCAACCAAGATAATGGTACAACCTCATCATATACTGAGAAGGAACAAACTACACACTGGTGGAGCAAATTCTTGAACAAAATTTCTTTAGAAGGTGAGACAGATTTGACACTTAGCGAACAATTTTTGGTCAATAAAGATCTACAGCCTGTTCTGGATGAAGAAGACAGACCATGGAAGTGGTTCAATTTTGTATTCTTTTGGGTTGCTGATTCTTTCAACGTTAATACATGGCAAATTGCTTCGACAGGTGTTCAAGATGGGTTATCATGGTGGGAAACTTGGATTTCTGTCTGGATGGGATATGGGATTGTTAGTGTCTTCTTGTTTTGGACACAAAGAGTTGGTTCTCATTACCATGTTGCATTCCCAGTTAGTGCCAGAGCTAGTTTTGGTACTTTTGGTTCTATTTGGCCAGTTTTGAATAGAGTTGTTATGGCTATCATCTGGTACTCTGTCCAAGCCTGGATTGGGGGTCAATGTGTTCAGTTGATGCTGAAAGCTATTTTCGGTGCTGATTTAGACACTAGAATCCATAACAGTATTCCAAATTCAGGTACAACAACCTTCCAGTTTCTTTCGTTCTTTTTATTCTGTTTGTTTTCATTACCATTTATTTACTGCAGACCTCAAACTGTCCGCCATTTATTTACAGTTAAAGCATATGCTTGTTCCGCTGCAGGTATTGCATTCTTAGTTTGGACTATCGTTAGAGCAGGTGGTATTGGTCCTGTTGTTAAAACTAAAACAAAGTTAACTGGTTCAGCTCACGGTTGGGCTTTTGTTAACTCTACTATGAACTCATTGGCAAATTTTGCAACTTTGATTGTTAATGCTCCTGATTTCTCAAGATTGGGTAAGAAACCAAGTTCTTCTGCTCTATCACAAGTTTTGGCTATTCCAATCTGTTTTTCTTTGACTTCATTGATTGGTATATTAGCTTCTTCTGCTTCTACATCTATGTATGGAGAGACTTATTGGTCACCGTTAGATCTATTAACTAGATATGTTGAATCTTACACCTCAGGTGATCGTGCTGGTGTTTTCCTAATTTCATTTGCTTTCTCATTAGCACAAGTTGGTACAAATATATCTGCTAATTCACTTTCCGCTGGTACAGATGGTGCTGCTTTATTACCAAGATTTGTCAGTATTCGTCGTGGTGGGTTCATTTGTGCTGCCATTGCATTCTGTGTTTGTCCATGGAACTTCTTCACAACCACGGCAAATTTCACTACTTACTTATCAGCTTATGCCGTGTTCCTATCTTCGATTGCAGGTGTTATTACTGCTGACTATTGTGCCGTCAGAAGAGGTTACATCAACGTTTACCATCTGTACTCAAATTCTTCTACCTCAAACTATTCATACAATAGATTTGGTATTAATTGGAGAGGTTATGTTGCATATATTTGTGGTATTTTACCAAACGTTGTTGGTTTTGCAGGTGCAGTTGGTAATGATGTTCCAATTGGTGCTACTTATGTTTACAACATTTCGTTCTTTACTGGTTTTATCTCAGCATTTTCTGTTTATTGTATTTGTGTCTACTTTTTCCCTATTAAAGGTATGCCAGTGAAAAAGTTTTTAACTGAAGGCGGATGGTACGAAGAGTTTATTAATGATCCATCTGATGATTTTACTGCAGACATCAATAAATTGGTCCCTAACGAATATACCAAAGGAAAACTTACTTTCAATGGGTAGTTTGTTTGTTTGCTTGCTTATTTGTTTGTTTTTTGCTTATCATGGATAAGGTTTTGTTTTATTAATTTGTGTTTTCAACGTGTTTTGATTTTGAGTTAAAGTCTATTGTTAATAGGTATTAAAGTTTATTCCTGATTACTTGTAATTAACTGACGATATAAAAGTAAGGTGATGATGAGATGTGGTCTTGTGAGTACTTATATTATTGACACATGAACAAATGGCAGATAATAACAAAACTTACGCAATAGTATCTTTGAAAGAGAGAGTCAAGAAAAGCTCTAGTTGCCTTCGATATCAGTAGGAATTTAAACTCCCTGGGTACGAATTACCTATTCAGCATCGTATTTTAACAAACCCTCGAACTAAATAAAAAAAAAAAAAATCTACAGACAATGGAGCTTAACACGCCTTTGGTCTCGATCGCACATAATTAAAATCTCATGGCATAAAAAAAAAAAAAAAAAAAAAAACTATACGTCAAACTCATAAAAATATGTTATCAAACTATACGTTATGTTTTTGTTCAAAGACTTTAAATCTGGTTAGCTATCCTTCTTAGTGCTCACCATTCTGGACCTGAAACCATCAACTTATAGATATGGACGGTCTTTTATCTAAGAAAAAACAAAATTGCAACAAACACAAACTCTAGCGTTCAGTCGCACCCACTAAAATCTTTCACAAGGGTCTTTTCAAACAAAATTTCTCTGCAGCAGCACGACGACTTTAGTTTTAGCACAATCATTTTTGATCCATGAAAATTTACACTTGGTATTAAATATAACTTCTTGTTTTCTATAGCTTGCAGAGTATTTCAATGTTAATACATGGAAAACTGCATTAACTGGAGTTCAAAGGTGGTTTCTCATGGTGGGAAACTTGGATTTCTGTCTGGATGGGATATGGGATTGTTAGTGTCTTCTTGTTTTGGACACAAAGAGTTGGTTCTCATTACCATGTTGCATTCCCAGTTAGTGCCAGAGCTAGTTTTGGTACTTTTGGTTCTATTTGGCCAGTTTTGAATAGAGTTGTTATGGCTATCATCTGGTACTCTGTCCAAGCCTGGATTGGGGGTCAATGTGTTCAGTTGATGCTGAAAGCTATTTTCGGTGCTGATTTAGACACTAGAATCCATAACAGTATTCCAAATTCAGGTACAACAACCTTCCAGTTTCTTTCATTCTTTTTTATTCTGCCTATGTTCTTTACCATTCATAAGCATTAACCCACAACAAACTCGAGATTTGTTCACTTTAAAATCATGTTTATGCTCAAGTGCAAGCATTGCATTTTTAGTTTGAGCTCTGGTTAGGGCTGGTAGTACCGGTCCTGTAGTTTCACAAAGAACCAAGTTGATTACCTCAGATCACGCATGGACATTTATCAAATCAACCGTGAGCACTTCCTGGCAGATTTCTTAACTTTTATTGTGAATGCGCCAGATTACCCAAGCTTGGCTAAGAAGCATTCGGCACCGTCATTGCCACAACTAACAACAATACCAAACTGTTTTGCAATAACATCATTGACTGGTATTTTAACTCCTTCTGCTTCTACATCTATGTATGGGGAAATCTGTTGGCCACCACTGGACTTGTGATCAAAATATGTTGAAAAGCTACTCCCCAGGTGATTGTGCTGGTGTTTTCCTAATTTCATTTGCTTTCTCATTAGCACAAGTTGGTACAAATATATCTGCTAATTCACTTTCCGCTGGTACAGATGGTGCTGCTTTATTACCAAGATTTGTCAGTATTCGTCGTGGTGGGTTCATTTGTGCTGCCATTGCATTCTGTGTTTGTCCATGGAACTTCTTCACAACCACGGCAAATTTCACTACTTATTTATCAGCTTATGCCGTGTTCCTATCAGCTATTTCAGGTGCTATTGCACCTGACTATTACGTTGTGAGAGGAGGTTATGTCAACGCCTTTCATTTGCATTCCAGCTCCAAATAAATGAATTATATATATAATAGATTTGGCGTTAACTGGAAAATCTATGCACAGCTTATATTTTGCAAATCTTACCAAATGTTGTTGGTTTCGCTAGTGCTGTTGAAAATGAAGTCTCAATCGGTGCATGCGTTTATGTCTATAGTCCTTCTTTCTTCTCTGGTTTATACTATTTCGTTTGGTGTTTACTGTATTCTATGCTACTTCTTTCCTGTTAAAGGTTGGCTGTTGAAGAAACTGCAGAGTATGAGATGGAACACATTCTAAGGAAGAAGTCAAAAAGAAAAGTACTGTTATCCTAACGATCACGTGGAGGGTGGGAAGTGGCTTTCTTAAGCACGTCCTATCATGAACTATCGACATTGCTAAGTCAATGACAATGACACGACTAACCATTATGAATCAATGATCTCGTTCTGGATTAACGTAATAATTATAATATCAAGCCCCATAATCTCCAATCAGACTAGCCTATTGATCTAATCACTTAACTAATTACTAAATACCAGTACTAGATTGGCTAGCGGACATCCCACACTGAATCTAGACGAATATGTCCGCAGATAGGCAGATAAACCTTTAAAGATATTCCACTATTACCCTGTCTTTTATACAGCGTTGTTGCGAATACATTCACTACTGCCTGGAATACTTTTCTTCGTGTTCAATTTCCCTATTTCCCGATTTGGGAAGGATTTGTTTGGCAGTGATATATAATCTACTATAATCTATACATAGTTTTGACATCTGTAATCTGGAGCTAACAAAGATTCAATACAGACTTCTAGCGATAAGGCAAAATGTTAATCTGACCGTATTTTGCATCATTAACAAAATACTCGGGACAGATTAATATATGTTTTGCTCAGATGGCCCAACAAGATAAGAGGCATTGTTTATATAAAGATACTGATACTCGTTATTACTCTCGAGACGTCACTAATACACGTCTGATACCAACGGGGCTTTATCAAACAACAATATGTCTGCAAGCAACTCGACGTCTTCAGTCTCAAAAGAAAAACTGAATTTTACTACCACAAGCTTTGACTTTCAAGATGTCGAAGCTGCAGAGGTTGTAGAGATTAAAAGTGATGAAGTTCTTTTGGAAAAAAATTTCAATGTTTGGAGTGTTATTGGAATTGTTTACTCCTCTATTGCTACTCCTTTGGCAATGGGTACATATCTGTCATTGGTTATCGGTGTTGGTGGTCCTCCATTCTTCTTTTATTGTTACCTTTTAGTCTCAGTTTTTTCTATTCTCACAGCAGCGTCAATTGCTGAAATTGCATCAGAGTTTCCTCACACTGCAGCCCAAGTCTTTTGGACTGCTTCAACTGCTCGCAAAGAACATGTCAGATTTTTGAGTTACTTATCTGGTATCTTTTCATGTGCTTGTTATATTTTTGGTTCAACCGCAACACCATACTTCGCTTCCAGTTTGTTAACTGCCTTTGTCTCACTCTGTCGTCCAAGTTATACTGCTAAGTTATGGCATACATATTTGATTTTCCTTGCTTTTGTTGCATGGGGCTTTATTAATAATGTTTACTTTGCTAGAACAATTCCTCGTCTCTCTAGTGCTCTAAATTTCTGGATCAACGGTGGTACAATCTTCATTTTGATCGCATTACTTGCAAAATCATTCCCTAAACAGTCTGCTGAGTTCGTTTTCGCTGACATCACTAATCAAACTGGCTGGTCATCTAACGGCGTTGTTTTCTTTTTAAGTATGTCACCTTCAACTAGTGCCATTGCCTTATTTGATGGGGCTTGTCATATGACTGATGAAGTTCCAGAGCCAAGAAAAAACATTCCATTGGTTATTCTTTATTCTTATACTTTAGCCATTATCTCTGGATTCATTGCTATCATTGTCTTTTTATTCTGCATCACTAATGTTGATAATCTTTTGGCACCAGTTGGCGGTCAACCTCTTTTCCAATTATTTCACGACTCGTACAACAATATGGGATTAACTTCTGTGTCTGCAGTAATTGTCTTAGTTGTCTTTTGTGGTGGTTGTATCACAGTTCCTACTTCTACAACCCGTTTGATTGGTGCTTTTGGAAAAATGAAAGGTGTTCCTTACGGTAAGAAATTGAGTGAAGTAAATGCCAAACGTCAATCTCAATTCTGGTCCGTTGCTTTCAATTCTATTCTTTGTTCTGCTATTGGTGCTTTGATGTTCGGTTCAAGTGCTGCTATCAATGCTGTTGTTAGTGCTTTCAGTAGTTGTATGTATATATCATACTTGATTCCATTCATTTGTCTATTGATGAAAAAGGATAGATTTGGCCCAGACTCTAAACGTTGGTTTTCATTAGGAAAACTTGGGAAACCACTCAATGCCATTTGTGTTGTTTGGTTTGTGTTTGCGGTTGTTTGGTTAAGTTTCCCATTATATCTACCTGCTGAAGCAAATACCATGAACTACACTTCCCCTGTGCTTTTTGCTGTCCTCTTGTTTGGAGTAGTCAACTGGTTTGCCTACTCTCGCAAGAACTTCATTCTTGTCAAAGAAGGTGACCATTTCCATTGAGTTTTTGCAAATTTTAATATATATTCTTTCCCTAAATAAGTTATATAATTAATACCCAGGCTTCATTGAGCTTGATTTGATTTGTTGAACCGGTATTATTTGTAGTTAATCTTACAATACTAGTAGACTTTGGAAGTTTTGTGAAACAATTAGAAATATTCATAATATTATCGAATTTAAATTGATCTGGAGCCTCAATAATATCTATATAACTCATATATACTTTTTCTCTTTTTTTTTTGATATTGCAACTAATGATTAAATACAGATATATAATTCACCTAGCTATTTAACACAGCTGACAATACAGCCATACGCAATAATAAATTTTAACAATTAACTCTAATGTTCTATATTTAATATATGTTGCTAGTTCAATGACATAATTACCATGAATATAGCAGCTAACAGTACTAGCATGCATAATTTTTAATTAGTTTATAAACTATCGTCAACTTCAGTCTTACTAAATATTTACAGTGGGGCGTATCAAGAAAATACCTACAAATACTTACATTCTCTTTTCTTATCAACTCTAATCAAAAAAAACTGGAAGTACTTTGTTTTTATGTAATTCGGGTTTTGCTATTGTTTTAGGTGATGGCCTCGGAGATTATTATATATTAAAGTAGGGTAATAGAAGTAAGATAAACTCGGCTTAAATTTCCCAAAATTGGACCTCATAAAAGTATATATATATATACCTATATATGAGGAATTATATACTCCTATTCAAAATGTTCACTTTAATGATCCGAGAAAATCATGTCATCTAACTCGAGGGAAAAGCAGAAATTGAAGAACAAAAAAACTAGTGTTGCTAAAAGAACAAAAAAATTCACTGGTTGTTGGACTTGTAGGTTGAGAAGCATCAAATGTGATGAGGGAAGGCCCACATGTTTAAATTGTGCAAAAAAGCTTAGAGAGTGCGGTGGTTATGATATACGATTATGCTGGCCTGGTTCAGCTAACCAAAAGTATGACAATAAAAGGAGTTACATACTCCATGAACCAAAAGAAGAGGATCTATTAGCCAACGCTGAAATTGATTATTCATTGGAAAAGATTGATGTCGTTTCACAGTTCATATCGGGGACCAGCTTTCATGACGAATCAGACCAGCATTTTTTCGGGCCGTTTGGGGTATTCTCTCAGTTTTATGGATCTAAAGATGTCGAAACTAATGATACCCAAAATTTTCATTTATTTGATGGAATACAATTAGATCTAAATCTTGATTCTATACTTGATGTAAATATGGAGTCAGGATTTCAGTTTTATCCAAATCCTACTGACGCCAATGCAGTTGAATTAGGGGATACAACGATGACAGCTGTTGAAAATTCAAGATATTCTAAGGTTTATTTTTATTCTCAGACGTTGGACAGCTTGAAATTCGCTAGATTGGATCCATCATTCGACATTGAAGCTAGATTACTCGAGTTTTGGGATGCGAGCCTTTGCGTTTTATTGAGTCCTGTTATTAAAAAAAACTCATTCAACCCATTCAAAAGAATGTTAGAATTTGGTACAAATCCTTTTGGTTCTTCTGAAATCAAGAACGTTTTGTTACATTCAATTTGTTCAATTACGGCAAGCTACCTCGCTCGTCCAAGAAAGAGTGATAAATCAGACATTGAAAAGCACGAAAAATACTGGAAATTTCATCATTCAAAAGCTCTGCATTTCATCTCGAAAGCTTACGTTTTACTAGATAGATCAAATGCGGAAGAGAATGTTGTGCTAATAGCTTCTATAACTTTGCTGCTTACAATCGACATTTTCCACCCAAATTCAAGTAATTGGAGCATTCATGTTAAAGGGGTCCTTACAATCGTTAGAAAGATAAATTCATCCTTGCAGAATCAAAACCGCAATAAATCACAGTTAGTTGACGCAGAGTACTCATGCTCAATGAGGTTTTTATTGAAAATGAATAAATTGACATATATTTTTGGTACCACTGATTATCTTGAAGATGTTGCTGGTGGAAAAAACACATACATTGGTATCAGAGATTTTGATGTGATAGATGAAATGGAGGAATCAACAGCCGACTCAATATTGTACAATATGTATGGTGTTTCCGATCCAATGCTATCAGCTTTATCTGATGTTGTTTACATGATTCAAAACAGAGGTACACTGATGAACTATGATGAAGAAGTTCGGAATTTAGAGCAGAAAATTCTTGCAACCAAGCCGTCTAGATTGAAGGATCCTGATTTATCCAACGTCGAATCTCTTAATGAACTTATAATGTATCATCAGTCACATATTTTCCATATTGCAATTCATGTTTATTTTCTGAGAGAAGTGGTACATAGAAAACCACATGAAATTCAGACGATTGTGAATGAAGGGATAGATCATATTGAAATAAATGAGGAGCTATCAAAAGATTTGGATACACTTGGATTGTTATGGCCATGTTTCATTATCTGCTGTGAGGCCGTTACCAAAATCAGCCAATTGAGAATCAGAAATTCCTGGTTTTCCAATGTAGCCCGCTATGATATTGCCAATATCAATTCTGCTATTGAGATTATTCAATCACTATGGGAAAGACGGACTCGTGATAAAGATATCCGTTGGTGTGTTGTTAAGAAAGAGCTTAATCCAAAGTTAATGCTTTCATAATTTATGACAGAATCTAAATGCCCATTAATCAGTCTTTAGGAAATTTTTCACTATGATAAATTTTACAATTGGTTCCTGTAGTGAAATTGTCTTTCTATGAGTTTTTCAGAGGAATTGAAAAAAAAAAAGTAATTACTGATCAAATTCTCGTTTGTTTGGCCCAAATACTAGTCAATACTTCGTGTGATTAGTTGTTTTGATCGTAAGACTTATGGTTCATCATAAATCATGTATGATAGATTGAATAGGCCAAAATATAATACAACTAGCGGATCAAATCTCTGAGAATCCAAGCTGGATCTATCAAGATTGAGGGGCAAGGTTAAAGACAGCCAGTGCTATACAAAGACACGATGATCCATTATTACGGCACAGATCTGATAAAGGAAATGGTGAATTAATCAAAATGAGTACATCATAAAACGACAGCAGTGGAGAGGAGGGGGGAAGTTACTCTATAAAAATTACCGAATCATCTGTTATTGATCACATCAAGTAGCATAATCTTAATTATATTTCTTATTAAATTTCTTGATGCCGGGAAATGGCTTTGACTGTATCAAGGCGAAATGAGCGGGAGACCAACGTCATTTGGGCTCACACAGAGCATTCTTTAAAAGTTCATATGAAGGTTATAAACACATATTTTTGGAAGTATAGTGCTTCTCTATTATGATCTAAAATATATAAAAGCTGACATAAATTAATAGACTTGACTTGATTAAACAAATTGGGAACCACCATTGGCACAGACAGTAGAACCAGTGACCCATCTAGAGTCTTCACTGGCCAAGAAGGCAACAATCAATGCAATGTCTTCTGGAGTACCAATTCTTGGGGCTGCTGGTGTTGCTTTAATAGTGGCATCAAAAGTTTCACGAACTTCTGGATCAGTTTTGTACCACATATCGGTTGCAGTGGCACCTGGATTAACGCAGTTAGCAGTCAATTCATGTTTTTGTCCTAATTCGACAGCAATGATTTTAGTAACGGATTCCAATGCAGCTTTTGAAGGACTGTAATAAATTGTGTAAGGAGCAGCTTGTCTGGCTAAGATACTTGATGTGTTGATAATTCTTGGTTTGGTACCCAAGTATGGAATGATTTCTTTGACCAAGATGGTTGGGTAAACGGTATTGACTTGCAAAATGGTGTGGAAATCTTCAGAATTCATATCTTGAATTAGACAATCATTATCTTTACCAGCGTTGTTGACCAGTATGTCGATTGTTTTGTAGAATTTGACAACTTCGGCAACTAGTTTGGCTGGAGCGTCGTATTGAGTAGCATCAGATTTGATGGCAACGGCCTTGACACCAAACTCTTCTTCAATCTTCTTAGCCAGTTCTTCAGCTTTGGCAGCAGAGTTCTGGTAGGTTAAAACAACATTAGCACCTCTCTTGGCAAGTTCGTAAGCAATAGCAGCACCGATACCTCTTGAGGCACCAGTAACAATAGCGTTTCTGTTCAATAATGGTTTGTAAGCAGACATTATGGATCTATGGGTAGTTTGCGTGAAAAAGCTTCGAATTAGGCGAAGAGGCACCAACAAACAGGATTATAACTGCCTTTAAATTTATTTATGGATCATACATCAGGTAATGAATACATACAGCTCAGTAGATTACAAGAGAGTTACACAGAACACCAACGAATCACGCTGGAAGATAAGCAAATATGTCTTTATTCCATTCGTTCGCAACTTCTTTTTTGAGAATTCTGAAAAATCGGAATTCGGGCTGGAATTTATTAATTTATTCACTCGTTTGAATATACCTATTCGAATTCGCCAGCTTTTATTGACACAAAAGAAATACCCATGAGCTCGGCTATAAATACAAGGGCAGTTGTTCCTTTTATCAAAGTTCAGTTTATAAGTTTACAAGTTTATAAGTACATAAATTATACACATAAATATAATCATAATGTCTGTTGCTGCTCCTCTTATCACCACTACTTTAAAAGATATCCAAGTCTTGGACAAGAAACACGAAGATGGTCTTTCTTATGCTAAAATCCCAAAATCCACCGACACCAGAAAGTTGGTTGTTACCAAAGAAGACCTAACTGTTTCTGAACCAGTCACTCCAGAAAAGATCATCGAAAAGTTAAAAGTCTATGG